>VYZS01034555.1:0-38584 GCA_013400695.1 Neodrepanis coruscans
TTTTTTTTTGTACTTTTATTTCTGTAGCATCTTACAGAGAGATAATATAGAAGTGCCATTATGCAGCAAGGTGTACAAATACAAAGCAAATGAGTTCTTTCTCTGAAAAGCCTCTCATTTTAAATATGCCAGCAGTCTGCAAAATAAAATGTCATTGTGGTTAACAAAGCTGCTGTTAGATTTGTGCACCCACTGTGTAGTGAATTGCAGGTAAACTTGATCTTGTTCCAGGTATGATTCAACCCTATCCAGAAAAGGCAGAGCCACAATTATGAGATATTGAACTGAGTTATTGTGCTCTCAGCCTCCTCAGAGCAACTGTATCATTTTCATTCACTTCAGGACTGGTTTATATCAGCTTTGCTGCAGTGTCAGCAGAAAAAGCTTTAGAAGCAGACACCCTGATACATAAAAATATCCCAGTCACCAGCACCTTTCAGTCTTATCTCTAGATTTTTCTCATTGCATGGAGAGTTGCCCCTCAAAGTTTGCATAGCCTTTGGGTAAGAATCAAGGGACAAACAAATAATGCACATGTCATCATGGGAATCTACTATAGACCTCCCAGCCAGGACAACACCAATGAATTATTCTTTGAATAACTAAGAAACACTCCCAAGTCAACTGCCCTTGTCCATATGGAACTTCAACTTGCCAATTAACCAGGAACATCGCAGAGCTGGTACAACCTGGGCCAGAAGATTCCTAGAAAACCTGGATAAGAGCTTAATGGAACAGTTCCTAAGTAAGCTTACTTGGAAGATGTTCTCCTTGATCTGCTGCTTGTCAACACAGAGGGTTTCGTCAGCCAAATGGAGATTGGCCACAGTGACCACAAAGTGATTGAATTTAAAACCTCTGTTGATAAAAGGAAAAGTGTCAGCAAAACCTCAACTCTGAATATGAGGAGAGCAGACTTCAGGCTGCTCAGGGAATTAGTAACTAAGGTAGCCTGGGATAGTGTTTCTGTGGGTTCTGGGGTCTATCAGTGCTGGTCATTTTTCAAACATCACCTCCTAAGGGCACAGGATCAGGCAATTCCCAAATACTAGAAGTCAAGCAGGTGAGGCAGAAGGCTGACTTGGCTGACTAGGGAATCTTGTCTCGGAAATAAGGCAGAAGAGAAAGGTGTATGCCCAGTGGAAGCAAGGTCAAGTGACATGGGAAGAATTCAGAGATACTGCTTGCTCCTGTGGGGAGAAAATTCATGTGGCCAAAGCTCAGCGGGACTTGAAGCTGGCCAGAATTATGAAAAAGTTTTTTCAAATACATTAATGGCAATAGGTAGTATAGAAATATCAACCCATTACAGGATGCAGATGGTGATCTCACAAACAGTGACAGAGAGAAGGCAGAGGTGTTTAACACTTTCTTTGCCTCTGCCTTCAACACGGATGACAGACCAAGGGGGTCTCAGTGCCCTCACTGCCCTGAGCTGAAGGGTTCTGACTGCAAGAATGATCAATTACCAGTCAACTCTGAAACTATTTGGGATCTGCTTCTCCAGCTGGATGCCTACAAATACTATGGAGTCTGATGGGGTTCATCCAAGAATCCTTGAAGATCTAGCTGATGTCATCATACAACCTGTCTCCTTGATTTTTGAGTGGCCTTGAGAATCCAGAGAGGTCCCAGCTGACTGGAATATGGTGAACATTGTACCAAATTTCAAGAAGAGCAAGAAGGAGAACCCTGGAAACTACAGGCATGTCAGTCTCACTTCAGTGTTGATAAAGTTACGGGGAAGATTATTCTGGGAGGTATTGAAAAACACCTGAAAGACAATGCAGTCATTGGTCTCAGCCAACACAGTTTTATGAAAGTCCTGCTTATCAGGCCTGATTTCCTTTTACGACAAGGTAAACCACCTAGATGACCAAGCGAAGCCAGCTGATGTAATCTTTTTGAACTTCAGAAAAGTTTGTGATACCATCTCTCACAGTATCCTTCTGGACAAAATGTCCAGCACACAGCCACATCATGGGGTGGGTGAGCAACTGAGTGTTCAAGCACAGAGGGTAATAGCAAATGGGGTGACTTAAGACTAGTGACCTGTCACTAGTGGGGTTCCACAGGGCTCCATCTTAGGTCCCGTTCTCTTCAACATCTTCATAACTGGATGCATGACTGGAAGGGATATTAAGCAAGTTTGCAGACAACACAAAACTTGGAAGAGCTGTTGACTTCCTTGAAGACAGAAAGGACTTGGCAATCACCAGCTATATGAAATTCAACAAGAGGAAGTGCTGGATTCTGCACCTGGGATGGGGCAAAGCTCATGTTCACACAGACTGAGAAATGAAATTCTTAAAAGCAGTGCCATGGAAAGGGACCTGGGCATCCTGGTCTACAAGAAGTTCAATATGAGTCAGCAGTGCTCTGGCAGCCAGGAGGGCCAGCCGTGTCCTGGGGGGCATCAGGCAAAGCATGACCAGCCAGCACTACCAGTCGAAGGAGGTGATTGTCTCACTCTGCTCTGCACTGGTGTGGCCTCACCTTGAATATTGTGTGCAGTGTTGGTCTCTGTAATAAGAGAAAGATACTAAGCTATTAGAGACTGTCCAAAGGAAGACAACAAAGATGGTGAAAGGCCTTGAGGAGAAGCTGTATGAGATCATTTGATCTGTTTCAGCCTAGAGAGGAGGAGAATGAAGGGACACCCCATCTCCACATACGATTTCCTTGTGAGAAAAATTGGAGGGGCAGATGCTTCTCTGTGGTGAAAAGTGATAGAACCCAAGCAAATGATGTGAATTTGTGTCAGAGGACATTTAGGTTGGGTATTAGAAAAAGGTTCTTCACCCAGAGGGTGGTTGGACACTGGAACAGGCTCCCCAGGGCAATGGTCACAGCACTCCATGATCCTTGTGGGTCCCTTCCAATGCGGCACATTCTGTGACTCTATGATACTTTTAAAATGCAAATCTCTAGCTCACATCAAGGCCTAAATTCCTCTACAAAGGTGGAGCTCTACAAAGGTGGAGCATTTTGGTTGGGTTTTTTTGGTTTGGTTTTGGGTTTGTTTGGTGGTTTTTTGTTGGTTTTTGTTTGTTTGTTTGTTTTTGTTTTTGTTCGTTTATTTGTTTGTTTGTTTGGTCACATTGCACATCCAGGTCTAGATTTCACAGTGCTGATTTCAATGGAATGTATTCTACTTATTGGTTTGACTGCAAGTACAGAAGTGTCAATGTTTAAAGTATCACAAGAAGACTTTTAAATCCTTACAAGAGCAAAGGGGAACATTCATGCCTTTGTATTACCATTTATCTAGTGTGATATCAGCTTGGTCACACAGTTGTGCTCTGTGAAAGAGTTCAAGTTGATTTTGTAGCTCATGAGAAGATAGGAAAATACCATACATTTAAGGTAAAATCTTCAACAGCGTATCATAAAGAAAATGAAATGTGAAGCATTATTTGCTCATTAAGTGGATCCGTCTCTGTTAATTATCTTACATGCATGAAGAGGAAAAGACCTGACATGTTGTATACAGAGCACATCCTGAGTTTCGAGATTCCCCACCGGATTTGGTTATCCAACACATAAATTGGAGGTAAGGTTCATTCAGTTGCCAACCTGATAAAAGATTTTGGATTTGGCCACTCTCTAAACACAACTTCTTTGTAACTACTAACCTAGGAAATTTTACTGAAAAAACTTGCAATGCTTCAGTCTGCAATGGAAGTTTTACCTGCCTTCTCCAAAAAAATCTAGTCTTTGTGATCACCTAATGGAAAAAAAAATGTTTCACGGTTCTCATATATGTCCCAGACATCACGCACTTAATTAATTCAGAGTTCAGACTAGAAAAAGATAAAACTATGCTCCAAATATAAATCATATAGTAGTACAATAGTTTAAAGTCATCTTTTAACCAGTATGTCTACAGAAAAATACTTGGTACTAATTAACAGCATGTGAATTAAAGAGTGCAAGTGATAGCCAGTTTTAAGTTCAGCATCTTGTTTGGGAGACTTCATCAATCTCAGTTGCAGTGACTAACTGACTTGAAAGCAGGAATCTGTAGAATGCACTTCAAAATACTTTTTGCTTTCTATTCTTGGGAAAAGAAAAGAAACTAAACACCCGCCAGCAGCTAACTTTTTAAAGGTTGTCTGTTGTTAATCACTAGCTGTCTAATAGAGATTTTCCGCTATTATAGTGCTGGCTGTGACTTATAGCCTTTAGTAATTAGGTATATCTGCCTCATGTTTGGCATTTTTCCAAGACAAAATCTGCAACAAATATAGTCCTTCTGTTGTCAGCCCCACTTAAATCTGTTTGTATTGGCTGCCCCATCCCTTGCAGTGAATTACAGCTATTTGGTGCCCATGATGCCAATGTCCCTTAGGTGCTTTGAAAAATCTTTCTGCTCAAAGTACTACTGTATCATACTACCAACACTGCAGAGGAGGTGAAAGTCAATTGGCATTCTGTAGGAATTCTTTCTGGAGAAAATTACAAATTATAACTGCTACAGTTCAAAGTGGGTTGAAAGATATTTGTTCAAAAAATATTCTGACAATAGTCTTTTTCCTATTAAGCAGGGGAAAAGGGAGCAAAACAGAAATGGAACAAGCAGATTTTTTTCTCAAGAAAGCACTCATAAAACCCTAACAAAGATAACATGTTTACACAAAGGGAACAGAAATATATGTATTTTTAATAATACTCTTTAATTATTCTGATAGGCTACTGAGCCCTTCCTTCAAGCTTAAACATCTATGTGATACATAGAATGGGACAAAAAAATGCCAGTTCTTTTGAATAGTTTAACTAGTGTCTTAAAAATTGTAAAAAGTATTGTGCATTTCATGTTAATCTCAGTCTGTTACTTTAATATTCTTCTAATAGATAAGAAATTTGAACTTCTATACAAATTGCTATTACTTTTCAGTTCTCCATACAATATTCTCCTCAGCATGTAAAACACACATAAATTAATTTAAATGATAAAGTAGATGATAGAACTAAGGTTGACAGTGCACATCAATAATTTAAGATAAAATGCATTACAAGGAGTCTCTAACCTCAGACCCCAAGTTTTATTAATAAGGAAAATCAAGAGGTAGAATTACATTTTAAGGATATATTAACTTGTTAAACTGTAACAATATTTTAAGATGGACACCTAAATAAATATAATTGGACCCAAGTTACATTTCCCCACAATAATTTTAACTTAATAACCCTTAACCTGAAGAATTATGTGAATTCTTGAATTTCAGCATTATAAATAGCCGTACTAATATCAATAGGAGTACTCATACTGCTTAATAATTAAGCAGCTACATGATCCTTAGATGAATCTTGAGTGTAAGTCATGTACTTTTAAGTACTTCTTCCTTAGTACGTAACGGGCATTTCCAATGTCTAAGGTTGCACTGACCTTCACTTTCTCCTGCCATTAGGACAATTTGTCATGGGTTGTGCACAATGCCACAGTGTTATGGTCCACCATAGGGCTCAGAAATAGAAGTAATAAAAAGAACATATAAGATTTGCCTTTTGGAACAGACATACAAATGTCTATATTCTAGTGGTATTTTTTTCAGAGATTGAATTAAAAATTTGTAAGTGATCTGTTTTTCTAGACAGATTTTCGTCAGACTAATTCATAAATCTATGAATATGTATCATTGGCACATTTAATTATTTCTAGGGTAATTTCTGATCAACACATACAGATAGCTGTAATGTTTGATAAAACTACAGCTAAGATGATAAATTTGGTTTCGTAACTACAACATCAGTTGATAATAACTTTGAAAAAGGTAAAAAAACCTAGTGATATCAATTAAACTAGCTGCATGTTATTTCCATTTCTGTTAGTAGAATTATCTTGACAAGGAGCACAATTTGCCTTATTTTCCAATTTATTGTACTTTTATTGTCCTAAAATGTGCTTTTGGTATCACTAACTTTTCTGTATATTCTATACCTTTTAAATAACAAGGCAATGAGCTGGCACAGCAGCACAGGGAGGACCTCATTTCCAGGGTCTAATAACTAAGGTTACAGTGAAAGCAAAGACACCTGCAAGAATAAATATCGCAATGAGAATAGTAGGCACAAAACCAAAGTATATCTATTCTCTGGACGGATTTACTACTGTGAGGATTTGCTAGCATAGCAAAAGATGGTACTGCAATTGTCAGTAATTGGCCTTCCCCTGTATTCCCAGTAAAAAGACTATGATCTGGAGGGAAGAAATCAGTATGAAAGAAAATATACCTCTCATATATGAAGGTTCCTTTGCCAGGGACTGCAGACTGCTGTAAGTGTAATATGTGAAATTTGAATTGGATTTGGTTGTTCTAGTGATAAAGACAGGCCTTCTTAGGTTAGAAACAGTTCATGAGCAGACAGTTCACTTGAAATAAAGATGGAAACTCTGTATTGTCACATGTATCTTATATGAAAAGGCAAGAACAGAAAGTGGCTTTTGGTGAAATACTGGTTCTTATCCCTGCTGTGGATATGTGCATAAGATTGTGGATTTATAGGCTTATGATTCCTTTAGACGGTATCTGTCTTGCTGTGCAGTTCATTGCCCAGAGAGAAGTGTTTCAAGGCAGAGTTTGAGTACAAGTTGATTTTCAGAGTCGAATGGTGGTTGAACTGGGCACTTCTTTTCCTGAAAGTGCATTCTCTGATATATAAATATCTGTGACAGAAATTACCCAGATACGTATTTTTGCTGGTCAGTTGTGGTCTGGAAGTCATGAATTATAAGAACTATGAAAACTATTTATAGCTGGCAATAATTGTAAAAAGTTTATTGAATGGCAGAAATTTATATGTACTTAGGAAAATTTCATAACATTGTTAATAACTGCTGACATGATCTGTAGATAACAGAAGATGCACTCCTTAGGTAATGCTTGTCCAGCATCTGACTGCATGAGGGGATATGGTGATAGAGGAATATACTGCAGGATTGTCACTGTCAGGTAATGCTGGGAGGTTATCAGACAGATGTAGGGTCAGTAGCTTTTGCTCAGCAGAAGCTCTTTCCTGATGCCAAAGTCTTAAAAATTGCACACCCTTTTTTTTTTCTTCTATTTGTTTTTGTTTACTTTTTTGGGTGTCTTATTTTTTTAACTGCTTTTTATTCATGAGATTCATGAAAACAGCCACCATTAGGACAACCACCAAGCATGTGGTACAAGATATGTCCCGCTTGCCTCTACATTGCAGCCTGGTGGCATAGGCTGTCTGTCCCAGAGTGCTGCAAGGGACGGGCAAGTGTGGCAGCTCTCACACAGTAACCAAAGGATGACACTCTTACTGGCACTTAGCTGGTGAGGTGCAGAGGGGATGAAAAAAACCCAAGGCAGAAAAGAAAATAAAAAATACTTTATTCAGAACTCATGGGATAATATGTGGATGTAGTGACAGCAAGGTCAGGAGTTTAAATAGTTGATTAAAATAAGAACATTTCATTCTTAAAAAAAAACAACAAAACAAAACAAACCCTAATTTTCCCCCAAGTCTTAAAGGGATGATCACAGTATGAATTATATATTAAACATAAGATTTTCTTTTTTTTCTCATGTCTGTATAACGAAGAAAACCAACAAACACCTGTCAGGAGCAATTGCACATTTTCAGTAAATATCACGTACTAGTATTGAGTACCTGAGGAAGAAAAAAATGAAAGTTGACTTTTTTTTGCCCCATTATCTCTTTTCACCTCATTATCTTCATTTCATTATTCATTCCTCCAACAGTAACAATAAATAAATAAAAGTGAAAACTGTTCCTGTTCAATAGCTCAGAAGCACATTTATTATTTAGTATTTCAGTCCGTTTAGTTCTTTCATTGTAAATAGACCATTAAATGTGATGATTTTCTAGTCAAAATGGCTTGCTTCACTTTTTTCCACAACCCCCAAGAAATCTACACAGTGTCTTTGGCTGACCTAAGTGTAAACCTCACTTGAACAGTGAGAATCCACTCTAATACTTCCGCAAAATTAAGGATATACTGAATATATAAATTTATTTTAAATCGGTTTTAACTTTTTAACAGGGTACAAATTTTTACACTATCAAATGAAGCTGAGTAACCTACAGAACATCTGGGAAATTGTGGATCAGTGAGATTCAGTATCAAGTTCAAGGAAACAGGAAGTTTTTAACCAAATTCTGATCACTTTTGCTTTGTATATACCATTTTCTCTTCTTGTAGAGAAAGTTTCATTGCCTCAGTCCAACAAAGGTAGAATGCCTTCAGGCTATCAGAGTTGCACACTAATTCCCCCTTCGCTGTTTACACTGTACTTGGCATTGGATAGACAAGTATAGTCATTTAAGTGGCTAACCCTAATACCTCCAAAGTACAGTTGTCTGAAACAGTCACATCAGCCCTCAGGCTCAAGGGCATAGAGCACTTGATCTGAACTGAGACATTGGCCAAAGAGTTTCCAAAGTGAGTGTTTACAGGACTTAGGGGAAGAGATGTGAAGCTGCCCAACAGTGATGTTAGCTTCTGCTTTTTTCATCAAAGCCTACTTTTTGCAGGTCTGAAATGTGTGACACAGAAAACATATAGAAAGCCAACAAATTGATCAGCCATGAGTTTCCCTGTGTAGAGGTGTACTGGCCATTACGAGCAATCTTCTTATGTGCATGCATGATCTTTCTAGAGACTGAGAGGAGGCTGACCAAACTGTGGTAGGTTATCCTGTGTCCTCCTTTTCTTTCTTAAAGACAGGTAAAAATTTTTTCCAGGCTGTAAGTGACCTTCACTAGTCACCCTATGGTTTTTCCACATATGCTTTAATTGTTGCCTTGCTATTTCTGCAACACTTAGAGCAACCTCTGCGGAGTCTTTTTGTCCCTATGAGTTAGATTATAACCAGCTTCACTAAATACTCCCAAACCTGGGGTTTTATGGTTTCTGGTTGCCTTTCTTCCCATAGTATGTTGATGACTGAGAGGTTTGAGAGCAATCTTTGTTTCTACAGAAAGAAAGGTCAAGTGCCTTAATCTTTTCTGTACTACTCTAGTCTCTATACGAAAAAATAAAATTAAATTAAATTGAAAAGAGTAATTTGTGTTTCAACCTCCATCTTCTTTCTTTCCCCTCTGTCCAATATCCCACTTTCTCCCACCAACTTGTTTCAGAGGCCAAACAGAAACCAAAGAAATAAAAAGAAATAAAAGTAAATCTATCAGTCACAAAGTTTGACATGGAATGATGGGGTCTGAACTTCACACCCAGTGAGGGATACATATAACTTGTCTTGGCAACCAGCAATCTTCTATGTAGGTATATGTTTCTTTGATATAACAATTCTGTATGAGGGTGTTCAGTTTAAGGAGAGTGCTGCTGGGTGTAGTCAAGCCACTGATATGGTTCAATCAATGCAAACTGCAGTTGTCTGAAATACACTCAACTCAGAAGTTGAGTCATGTGAATTGAAATCTCAGTCATAGCTAGTGAAGGATTTCTAAATCCTTAGGGGAAAAGGGCACACAGCTGTTAAATTATGAATCAGTTTTTCCTAATTTCTGCCTCTTTCATGTCAACCCCCTGGTCTTCTCGTCAGCCTGAGGGACTTCCATAATGTGTTTGGTTAGTGGCTAAAAACATGTCATGTTTTGAGTCTGTCTTAGCCAATCAGAGTCTAGCTGGTTTTCAGCATCTCCTTTGCACAACAGACTGCAGAGCTTCTGGAGAACAAGACGTGTCATCTACCTTTGTTTTCTAACTGTGACTCAGTAAAAAGGTTCCATGAATTTTAAGTGTTGCTGAATAATGAGAAAATATTTGTAATGATGCTGAAAAAAGGATTTGTGGATTTGTATGAATTGGTTGAAGGATGTTATGTAATGGTGTGTCCACTTTGGGAAGTAAGTATAAACTGTGAGGAAAATGTTTTCCCATGCAGCTGGTAATTGTGTCCATGTCCTCTCAACCTTCCTCTTCCAAGAAGCTGAGTGAGCCTGTTGTTCTACCTAAGAAAGGCTTCTTTCCTCACCCCAAACCACTCAACAATAGGTAATATGTATACTTAGGGATTATTTTTATAGATGACATTTTATCAGAACCTAAAGTGAAAAAGAAATCATCTGGCATTTAGATCCCATTCAACCCCTTCTGTTGTCTGAGTTACGTCAGGAATAACAAAAGCTGTGAGAAAAAGCACATTCTTCACACTCCTTATGTGAAATTAAATTTTTGAATATATGAAAAAAATTTTTACTAACTGGTCTTTGGTTGCATCATTGTCATGTTGAGCCAGAAATCTGCAGAAATATGCCCACAATGCCTCTAATTGCAACAGCTGTTATTGCCCCATTCTGTTTAACATCTGCTTCAAAGTAATAACTCCATGGATGCCTCTGATGTATCTGCCAGCTGTTTCTAATAAACCAGGAAAGTTACAACCCTTTTAAGTGACAGTCATTCAAGTTACTCCATAATTGCATAACTACAGAGAAGAATGAGGCTCTCTCTGAACATTATCAGCTGAATATTTTGATTATTTCTGAAGAAGGCTTTTATTTCTGGATGACTGCTCAAGTGAGGGAAAAAAATCAACAAAACATAAAAAACATTACACATTGAAGTTTATCATACTATCTGAAAGAAATCATGAGGGAGACTTAAAGAAATCTCTGTACTATAAAACCAACTGGAAATTTCAAAGATTCATAAAGTTTGTAGCTCAACTGGGCTTTCATCTAGAAATTTATATCAAACTCCTGAAGGCATTTTTTCCTCTTCTTCAGCAGTATAAGATGGTTTTAATATATTATAAAGTAAAAAAAAATAAAAACAATAGGGAGGTAGTCTCCCTGATTCTTTTCAGAAAAAAATCTTCATAGAGACTTTCACCTTGAAAAATATTCAGTGAAATATTCCCTCATAACCAATATTCTGAGTTGCAACCATCTATTATAGCCAATGCTTTGTTACAAAAATTAAACAACTCCTATTGCTGTAGAGAAAAAGTAAGCTTTTTTTTCAGGCAAAGATCAACTTGCACTATTATATTTGGTTTGGCTGGCTCCAGTGAGATACCTTGTCGTTCATTACCTAGTGAGCACATTAAGGAAGAGTGTAAAGTCTGAATATAATTTTGAAATGCTATTTTTTTTCTGTCATATATAAAGGGGCTAGATACCTTGGTTTGACCCAATCAACCCATTTTTTTCAGAGGTTTTGTCATATAATTTGATCACATTGTAAGCCAAAACCTTAAGAAGGTATTTAAGCTTCTCCATTGGTTCCAGTCAATGGTAGATCATGGGATCATGACTCCATAAAATGAGAGATGTCTTAAAGACTGCAAAAAACTGCATGCTATCTGCACATAGAGCATCTTTTTTCAGGCAAGCCAAGGCTTAAAGGGGGCAGGTTCATATATGTGCCTGCCAAAAAGACAGTTGGGGTGTAACTACGAATGCACCTGCACCTTGGAGTTTGAAAAAAAATCCTTTGCCTTCAAGATTAGGTGTAATCACACAGCACTGCTTTCAGCAGATGCATTGTGACATGCCTGCAGCTAGATTGCCCTGTTTCTCTATCAGATTATATGAGTTCTTCTGGGTAGTTGTGTATTTGTGCTGTGGACTGGCAACTGAACATTTCTAGAGTGCAGAGGGAAAGTTTCTCTGTACAGTATTTTGCCCTTCATGGCAGTAACATTTACAAGAATGTCATGGTATGGATGTCTTCCAATGAGGCCAAAAGTTCTGGAAAATCAGCTCATGAGTGGAAAAAACCTTGCTACTTTGGCAATCAAGCTGTTGTCTGTAGAATACAGGCAGTATGCTGAGGAAAATAGAGAAAAAATATTATTGTCAGTAGGTATTTACATTTTTACGCAGTGTGAAGGATAGGTAGCACAGGTGTCCCCCCAAAAACACCAAGAATGGAAGAATATAGGAAAATTTATTTCTGAAGGTGAGAACACTAAAAAATACTAAAATTAACAAAGTTATAAACACTGGGCCTTGGGAAAAAGACACGCCTCTGTTCTCTTTGAGGTTTTTATTTTTCCTGGTCCTCCCTGCTGTGGAGGGATTCAAACATATCTATAAGAAGCTTATCTTCTTCCCATGGCAGGGAGGGTTTCTGTGGAATGTAGTGACAGAAAAACATTTAACTATGTCGTGGGAAAGGTGTCTCTTCTAGGCAGAAGAGACTTTCTAAGCAAAGGAAGCCCTGAAACTCCTTGAAACAGTCTTGCAGAAAGGATCTTCTACAGTTAAAACAGTAGCCTAGTATGGTGGTTTTACCACAAATTCAGCGATTTTGGAGCAGAGACTCTGAGAGAAGTCACAAACACACCTCAAAATGAAGAAAACACACAAATATCACAGTTTATTTTGCGCAAACACAAAAACCCGACAAATAAAGTGCAAAACAGACAAACAAATTAAATTTTCCAGGGCCCATTTTTGNTTTACGTCCGGTGATGGCGGCGCCCTCAGCGCCATGTGCCCTGGTCCCGGGTCCGGCCCTGCAGCGCCATGTGGCCGCGGGACAGCCCCAGCCCCGGAATGGCCCCCGCGCACCCCCACAGATGCCGCGCCGGCGCTGGGCGAAGCTGCCACTCTGTGCTCGCCACTGTCCCGCGGCCACCGCTGTCTCTGCCACCGCCGCTGCTGGCTTGCCCGGTGCCGCTGCCTGCAGCCCCGGCAGCTCCTCGGGGATCCCCGCCGCGTGGCCCGGTAAGGTAAAGATACACTCCAGGAGTCCACCTAATGTCACCCAGTGGGCATTCAATACACACAGTCAGAATAGTCAGGGGAACACTTTCTTCCACCCAATCTCACTTCACTGCTGTTTAAGTAAAGGCATCCAGTCCAATCTTTTACCACTGTCTAGATTTTCTACTGCCTTGCTCTTCCCATAAATGTAGATATGACCTGAAAATCTACATTTCAAGCTAGGTTTACCAATTTCTTGAAAGGATGCTGATGCCCTAATCTTGAAGCTTCATGTGTCCAGGGGTGACAGACGAAATTACTAAACTCAGTCTTGCCTGGAATCAGCCCTATGGACAGAAGAAGTCAGAAGGTAAAGCAAACTACTCAGTGCCTTTAAAATATGGACCAAAAAACACCCAACTTTATCAGACAAAATTACAAAACAGAAAAACAAATAAACTTGTTTATACTGGTGGGGATTTTATCTCTCTAAATTCCAGATTTTCCAAGAGCTTTTTTCAAAATCCCTCCAGAAAGCTGCACTGACTGTAGGCTCTGGAGGCCTCCACAGTGTTCCAGAGATAGCACATTTATGTTTTGCAGTAACCCAAATCAGAGTGTACCACCTATGGCAAAAGGCCAAATCCCATATAACCCCATTCTCTTCAGCAGCTGTTTTCTCAGAACAGATGCTTTGAGCCCACATTAGATTCCCTTGAGTGAAACCATCTGCGTACGCTTTTCTAGGGTTTCTTCTATTTCTAAAGAATATGGTCTTTATATCAATTCAAGTAGGCATCCTGATACCTGCATGTGTCAGCAAAAATTATGATCCCTACCCTACTGAAGAAAAAGAGTGAGTAAGTTTTGATATCTCTTTGCTGCTATACGTACATAAACAACTTCTGTGGAATCATATTTTGGTCACTTTCTATTTTAAACTTTTGTGGCACAATATCTCATTTACTTTCAGTGAATGCCACCTATCTGACAAGATGACCTTCCTCTAGTTGCTTCATAGTCTATGATACACAAAATCTGACAGACCGACAAACAGTTTTACAGTTACACACTCAGAATCACATCCCTGTGCCAGTTTCAGACACTTTGTCACTATCAGCTATTTATACGTCTTCTCAGAAAACTGGGGAGTACAAGATCTGTCACAAAACGGACTCAAAACATGTTGATTAGTTCTACCAAGTTCTGTTATAGTTCGTTTTCATACTGAATTCATTTTAGAGAGGGAGATGTGTGTTTCTAACCCCAAATAAGAACAATGAATGTGAGCTTTAGTGTTTGATACAATTTCATTTGGTGCCCTTCTTTTATAGCAATTAATTAAAATTAATATTTGCAATATTATTGCAAATCATTTTTGCATCAATAGGCAGGATAAATATTTATAATTTCACCAGTGGCTTTGAGGGGATTGTTTGAAGTGTTTGTTTGGTTGATACAGCTAGTGGTATCCATCAGTACAATATTTAGCTCTTTGATGCTTAATATTTCTGGCACTTACTTTTAGATCATCTACCATGATGCTGGACAGATAATTTTACCTTATTATTTCAGATGACAGAAAGCACATTAGGATCATACATAAGTCTCAAACAATGATGCTTTAACTATTCTGACAGCTCCAAGCATGAAAACACAGTGGAACCGTTTATGTGTTTAGAATTACAAATATTTATGAGCATATAAAAGAGCTAGATTCTAGCTGATACAACAGCTGTATATGAAGGTCCTTTGACCAACTATGGTAATCCTTTCCAAAAGTGAAAGATGGCTACAATTAAGATAGAAATGAAGTACTTTCCAAGGAATAGTTTTAAAGGCATTTATCAACATAAAGGATGAATAGTAAAAAGATATTTATCTAGCAGTGTACTGAGACATCTTCAATTTACTTTGAAAAATATTTAATCAAGAAACATAGTAAAGCCTTAGTTTCATATATCATTCATGAAATGGAAGATATCACACTATCTTCAGAATGCAATCATCCATTACAATGTGAGAATGATGCTCCCTAAATCATCCTCAGTGTCACTTTTTGTAGTACAGACTAGATTTTGCAAAGATACAAGCGAGATTTTAAACTGGCTCATGAGAACTAGTTGGCACACATCTGAAGATTGACTAGAGGTTGCACCTGAAAAATAGCCATTAATTTCAAGAATAAAAACAATTTATTACACAATAAATGTATTTTCAAGTATCATCTGACTTATGAGGGCCCATACAAATATTAAGGAACTCCTAGATTAAAAAAAAAATCACCATTTTCAAAAGTTACCATTTATGCAACAAATACATATCAAACTCTGGAGTGGCTACCCAGAAGTTTCTTATGATGTAGCCTCATAAATGATTGTATTTCTACATATTTCCTTTTTTAATCCACTCTTACATGGATGTAAATATGTATTTATATTTATACACATACCACATATACATGAGTTGTTTCAAATAATTTTTTTTAATCTCATAAGTGATAAACTGTAATCTAGAAAGTCATTAATTACTAGAAGATACTATGGTCTGAGTCCTCAGAATACCTTAAGTTTTTGACTTTGTTCCCTTGTCTTCTTTCTGACTTCAAGTTAGAATAATTGCACTGGATTATTTTTGACATTGGTCCAAGAAGTTTCATGTTTTAATGGGTTATGATATCATGTTCAACAAAAAGCATATGTTCAAAGAAAAGGCCATCAACAATAAAACACTGAAATCTTATGTAACTGAATATAGATTTTACTTGTACTCAGAAATACATATTAATACAGCAGTGAATCACTGCAGCCTGCTACTGTAAGCAATACTGTTCTAATGGGAGGCACTTAGAATAAATCTTGACAGTATATGAAAAATATCTCCATTTTGATTTGCTTGAAATTGTAGATTAACTGCTTTCTCTTGATTGCTGTTCTCCAGTTATTTTAAAAAATAGCTATATGTTCAAATATACAAGCATCGTTCAATTGAAAATAAACAGAATCAATGTGCTTTTAAAGCTGTTCATGAGTGTGTATGAATGACACATTAGCTACACTTCACAATAGATGCATTGTAGAGACTTTTCTTTAGAACCAAAATGTACTTTTCGCAGAGTAGATTATCTGTTGGGAACTGAACAGGCTGCATATAAGTTAACCTATATGCAGGTGGCTTCTAATTGAAGACATTTCATCTAATTAAAGACAGAGTTGTAACCTGGCTGACATAACATTTTCTGAGTATTAAAAATGGAACTTTTCTTATCTTGCACATGCTGTCAGTGCTCCTTTAGCTGAGGAAAGGAGAAACAATGCTTCCACTCATCATAATTCTACTTGTTTCATTATGTCTATTCTTCACAGGCATAATGATATCCTGACTTACAACAGTATTTTAATCATCCAAAGAAACTTATTTCTGTACTTTGCCCCTTTGGGGGGCAAACTTTAGTCAGAAAAACGAAACATTACTCATAATGATTTCTGAGACGATTCAGTTTTCTGTACTCCTGGTAACTCTCAAACAAAAGCCAGTAACATAATCTGAGAAACAACAAGCATGGTACACTGAGGTGTTTAATGCATGCTAAAACATGCTTTTAACTCTAAACTTGCACACTTTGTAGCATATTTTGTGGTTTTGTCAGCTGATATTTTACTAAGTTACTGTGTAAGATGATATCTCTGTTTTATGGCTAAAGCATCTCTTTAACTTGTAGCTAGGGGGAAATAGAGCAGAGGGAGATTGTTTAATAGACAAGCTGGCACAAAAAGAACATATATTTAGGAGGGTTATTCATGCGGTATCAGGGATAGCCCTATCAAAACTTAATTTCTTTTAAAATGGTTGTGAGATAGAGGCAAATGGTTGTGATTCAGACTCACAGTGGCTCTCCTGATCTACAAACACCAAAGTTAGTAAGTCCTTTACTCTGGATCAGGAAGGTTGTGGCTAACACCTTGACAATGGAACTTGCATACCTTTCAGAGTCTAGATCCTTCATTACCAGAAACTTGCTGGCAAAGCTATTCAGGGAGTTTGGGTAGGATAGTACATAACCTGGACTGCACTGTGTGGCAACTGATCTGTGCGTGTTCCCTGCAAACATTTCCAGGAGTCCCTAAATTGGTCAATATCGCCTTTTAAGTAACTGGGTTGAATGAGCTGTGCATGAAAACTACCCATTGTTCTGATTTTCACATAATGGAATAAATTGTACTGCTATGAGTTCTTAAAAAGTGATCAAAAGCAAAGAAATTTCCGTTATTTGTAAGGAACTGCTTTTAAACTTGTTACAGCATTTAAGTGCTAAAGGATGTAGGTAAAGATATTCTCTCAAATTATAAGAATTGCTTCTTAATGTCTTTTTATTTAACCTATCTTAAAACTGAACAAAGATTCTATTCTCTCATACTCGGTAGACATCTGAAATAGAAAGCCCTATCATTTACTGTTTATACACAGGAGTAGATGTTTTACACAGAAGCAGCTGTAGATCAACTAAGTTATTTCCCCTGGTGGTATTCAGGTGATTTAGTTGCTTATAAATCCACAATTCTTTATTCCTAAGAAAATAACCAAAAAGAGTGCACTGTAAAATTAATGAATGAAATTAATGAATGAAATTAATTTGTGTGTATCAAGGATTATAGCTGAAGAACATACTTATAATGTTTACCTGATTTAATTTCTTGCTGTTTATCCCAAGGATGATTCAAAGTAACAGAAGTTAATGAAGGGTAACTGTAAGGTTATTAAAACAACAAAACAAAACAAAACAAATCATCTTGCTTGTAAGATAGTATTCTTTGGAGTCTTGCATTTTTTAAAAATAAATTTTACTAAATGCTTCCTTATTCAAGTTAAACCATCCCTAGTGATGGTAATTAAAATAAAAGCATCAAA
Source organism: Neodrepanis coruscans (assembly GCA_013400695.1). Lineage (NCBI taxonomy): Eukaryota > Metazoa > Chordata > Aves > Passeriformes > Philepittidae > Neodrepanis > Neodrepanis coruscans. The sequence continues at coordinate 17,578 of VYZS01034555.1, forward strand.
TATAGCATAAATACAAATCAGTGGGAATTCCTCTTTCAATATCAGTGTTTGGAATATTCAGCGGTGTTTTCTGTTTTATTGTGGACTTTTAGGGAGCTGCTACAGCTGTGGAATAATTTTTAGAAGCCCTTCTAAAAACTTGTCTATAGTATGCTCAAGGCTCTGACCTTACTCTGGAACTGGAAATAATACACCAGATTAACAGTGATGGTAATGAGGCAGGGAGTGAAGGAGAGAGCGCATAGATCAGCAGTACAGGCGCAGCATCAATTTTCCAGATTGCTGTAATTTTCAGATCTTGGGGTCTTGGGGTACCATTAACATTGCTGAAAGAACTGAAGCCCTTAAAACAGAAAAGTTAACTGAAGTACAGTGAAGATTGTAATTCATTATTCTTCATATGAATAAATTTCACAAAAGAAGCAAACACAGACAATGATCCAAATTCTCAAATGCTATACTTGCAAACCAAAATATACTAAACTTTTCTGTTTTCCAAGGAGATATTAATCTAGTCATTTTAGGAAGCAACTGAACCTGGATAGCAACTTTTGAAACAAGAAATGTCTTTCTAATGAAAAACAATAATTTATCCAATAGATCAGTTAATTTTGTGCCAAACTGTATACCAGATATTGGTATTCCAAACTAAGTAGTTTTTGGTAATTATGCAGGACTTGGCTTTGAGCAAAGCCTTGACTTCTAATCTACAGGACAGTTCTATAACTTTTAAGAGATTTTACATAGATTTGAGACATTGACATCAGTGGAGTTTAATTGTTCTTTATATTTCAGGCATTTTTGGTTTTTACAGATTTCCTTTCAAATCTCCAAGGCAATTAACATCATCATAGACAAGTTTCTGACTTGCTTAGTCCCATGAAAGATTTTTACCTGTGGTGTAGTAACTCAAAAAAATTCTGAAATCCAGGTGCTGTCTATCTTATTCCAATGGTGATAAGCAGTTTTACCCCCAAACAAGAACTGTGCTTAATTTAATTATTAGGAATCTTTTCAAGTTTTACTTCCTACAGTAACTTTGTAATTGTGCCTGAGCATTAGCTTTAGTATTCAACATACAAGAGGAAGAAGAGTGTAATTCAGAAAAAAAAGCATTATTTACATGAACCCATTACTAGATTGTATGAACATGTGCTTAGAACTTTCATCTGGTAATTGACTGTGCATTTACAGCTGAAAGAAAGTGATTTCACTCCAAAGTAGGGTGATGGACCAGAAGACTTAGCTTTCAATTTCACTTTTTGCTTATACTATATTTATTCCTGGACATATATTTAAAATGCACAAAAACTCCACTGAAAATAGTTTTTGAGCTATTAGTTTAAGTGGATCTGTATTTCTCACAGCTGTAATAACCTGTACTAGTGACACTGCTGAGCCATAAAATCAACTAATTTGGAAAGGTTCCGCTAGAAAAGTTGTCAACATTGTGTGGCCCCGATGATCTTAGGTAGTGGAGAAAACCTTTCAATGTTTGTTTCTATTATGTTTATTTAGACCTTTTTTGTTCCAATGTGGCAGACATCTGAATACTGTGTTTTTTGTTCTCACTAATTTTTCATATTTCTTATTTAAACTTACACATACCTGCTAAAACCCTGAAATAATTTTTACATACTTTAAGGTTTTTTACTAAAAACATGGTCAATAAGGCTAAGAAATTTCCATTTCTTCCATACAGCACAATTCCATTATGATTACTGAGTGTAGCCAAAAGGTAATAGCTGTATATAGATAGACATTAAAGTAATACTAGAAAAAGAATACTATGTTAAAATAGAAAAATGATGAGTTCATGTTTGTCTGAAACTCCATTTTACACATGAATCAGTGTAAAGTAACAGGAAAGTGAGGAAAAGGAATATAATAAAAATTTGAGCCTTTAAGAAATGAGAGAAATTAGGAGATTTTACACAGAACAATAGAAATAGTTCTTGCTGTAATAAACTTCAAAAGGAATAAGAACTCTAATTTCACTTAAATTTAAATACAAATACAAAATCATATATTAAGAGAAACTGCATTGCTAGGGAATAGAGTATAGGGATCCTGTTCATCACTACGATAATTTGTATCGGACCTAGATTACCAGAATACACTGCCATCTGAAGGATTTTTGCAAATCTGAGAAAAATGTATGGCATTCTCAGGTGCATGTATACTCTTTTATGATTCTCAGAGGTACAAGGGGCTGAACTTGTGCTGAGAATTTACTATGAGCGTTACAAGAGGCGTCAAAAGGCACATTGGGAAAACAGATATTTGCTTATACAGGTTCTTTTGTAGGTATTGCTGTCAAAAAAAAAAAAAAAAGGAAAATGTCTAAGTATTTAAGCTCTTTCTAACCATTTGTGAAAGTCTGCAACAATGGGAGGCTCCAATGCAGTCACACTACAGCCTTAGTTGAGCTGTAGTCTTTTGTTCACTAATCTAGGTGGCTTTGTATATGAGTATAGGTAATGCCACAGCTTAACTTTGTCACTGAGCGGTAATTTAAACCACAGAGTCTTTAATGTTTAGGAATCTGGGAGCAGCTATTGTTCTTAGTGTGGAGGGGCTAAATTGTTCAATGATACAGACTGTGGTTATGTGTCTGAGTCCCCAGTTTTGATCTACATTAGTCCCTTTTTTCATTTGCAAATTCTGCAGCTTCGCCAAATGCATGCCGCCCTTCATTCACAGCAGCAATCATAAAGATATCAAAACCAGTTTTCAATTAACTTCTTCAGGGATTGGTGACCAATTCACTGCAGAAGCCTGAATCTCAGGACAAAAATGTGGTTTTTTCCCTAGGCAAAAATAGTACCTAACAATATTTTTCCTTTTATTTGTCTCTGTTTTTTCTATTTTTCACCTCAGGTAGTCAAGGCCAACACTGAAGACAGTAAAACATATAAAATGCTTTATAATCACTATATCTCATTGGAAAAATAGTTAAAACTTCCATTTCCAGTGTAAGGATTTAAGTTTGGAGTAAAGACATTAATGACACTTACATACACTGTAATATTTTGTTAAAGTTTGGTAGGTGTCACAGTCTGAGATGGCAAAAGGGTTAATTAACCACTATTTGGATTAGAGCTCATTAGAGGGAATGCAACAAGATTTATTAGGTTTTAAAAATAGGAATACGGCATGGATGTATGTACCAGCCACGCCTCCTCCAGACCCAAGACCACGCCCCCAAAACGTGACCCAAGAAACCAAAAAATACCCCGGATCCCGCCACCAAAAAAGGACCCCCTCCACAAAACACAAAACAATTATCGAAAACTGTGACACCATGAAAACGATTTCTGCTGTGGAGCAAGGTGCAGGGGTCCCGCCTCCGCTGCAGGCTCATCGGAGAGACACCAGGGAGAGCAGCCGAGGTGCAAAGGAATCCAGGAATGCTGGGACTAAGAGATGCGGCAGGAGGCAATCCTCGGTCAGGATGAGAAAGCAAAAGGTTTCTACACAGGGCACTTGGACCAACCCCGGCACAGCGATCCACTTCTCTCAGGACCCCACAGGAGCAGAAGGAGAGGGAGCCACGTAACTGCGGGAATATTTAAAAGCCCCCCTGAGTCCTGCCCCACATCGTCCTGACTCCCCAATAGGAAGTGTCTCCCAGATGCCAATCCTATCAGCCTTCCTCTGGTTTGTGTCATCAACATGGCAGCCTCCATGCCACCTCTCATAAACTCATTCCAGGAAAAGAGGGGAGAAGAAAAGAAACAATGAAAAGGGATTCAGTGCAGTTTCGCATTACAGGTACTTCCTGTAAGTAAGGTAGAGGGAAATAGAACTTAATGATGCCTGTTGCATAAAAACTTTTTCTTTCTCACTCTCAATACAGTCTGTAACAATCAGATATACACTCCCATAGTAAGCCACCTTGATATTAAGAGCTATCTTAGCTCTGATGCTTCAAGCAGCATTTTCTTGATGATAGGAAGGAAAAACAATAAAGAAATATTTACATTTTCTCCTTTCTGAAAAGTTCTACCTAAAATTTGCTTGGTGAATATGGCATACACCATGTCTACTTTTGAAACAACACCACTGTCATGTACCAGAACAGAAATGTGAAAAAATATATTCTGAAAAAAATTTCTTTTTAAAAATTGCACTGTATTTAAACTTAATAGGATGCTAAAGCTATGAAATTCCAGTTTACGCCTCAGGTTAGGAGCTATGTTTGCACAGTGGCAACCAAATCTCTATTGAATTGGCTCTCTTGTTTTTCTGAGAAAAACAATATAAAAAGAAGATCAAATTCTCGTTGCATACTTCTTTAACATGTCAGCACCTTCTGTCTAGAGGGAATGTTGCACCAGACAGCTTGCTGCATAATAGTAGAGCAGACAAATTACATTACATCTTGTGGCATATATACTAACATAGAAGTGCCTTGAAATAACTAAATTATATCTTTTGCCTAAATCTCAGCCATTGTGTTGGAAATTATGTGAAATGGATGGTATTTGTCTGTTCATTTTGCTCCAATTACAAAAAAATCCTTAGTGTTACAAAGAACTGCTTTCTTTTAATTAACTTTACCTAAATATTTTTGTCAATATATTCACAAACTCCAAAAGACTATAAATACAATGATATGACTTCTACCATGCATTTTTATGGGTTTTAGAAAGAAATGATTATGCCAGAGCACTGATAATCAGAATACAATAACATAGTCTTTCAGTATTTTCCAGATGAACACTAAAAATGTATTCTGAACAACATTATAATGGAAATTTAGGGGAAAAGCCATTAAGGAATTTCTTTCCAAGAATACAGACATTGGTGTCAAATGAAAAATCAGGGAAAATTCATTCAATATGCAAATGACTGTCAGCAGGAAATAGGTGAGAAAGGGAATTTTACATATTCGATTTTACATATAAATTGTTACAGTGTAAACAGATCTGTAAAAATCTAACTCAAGTTTCTTCCTAGTGTAAGAACTAAGTCAACTTAGATCTTGCATAATTCCATATAGTCTTTTCTCAGAGTTATGGAAAATCTTGAGTTTACCAGAGCTATACTCTTAAGATGGGATTAACCTTCCTTTTATATAATAAAAATAAGCAAGCAGTTCATATTCACAGTTTGACCACTAAAAGAACAAGATTCTGTTACCTCTGTTTGTATTTTCAGTGTCAGCAGGGAGCATTTGGAGAGGTGCTGAAGTGACTGCTTCTTTGTCAACTTTTTTTGTAATTCTATTTTATGACATCATCTATTGAATGTGAATACTGTTGAAGAAAATTTGGTCAGCAAAATTTATTAATTTGTCAGTACTTCTGATTGTTACCATGTTTTAAATGTAATTTACCAGGAAAAAAAATTATATAATATATTGTGAATCAAAGGTTGAATTCATCTTCTTAATTATAAAATTCTTAATCTTTCTGAATAGACAAGAAACTCATAGTTGCATGACTGAGTGCAAAATTTGACAACTTTTTCAATTTAGCATACTAAATTACAATTTCATTGAAGCACTCATTCTAGGTTAATTAAAATGCAAGTTGCCAGTAAATGAATTATGTAAATAAGATACTGCAAAAGTCATGCAGTAATTACCAATTCTACATTTATAACCTTATTGATTTTCAATAACTTGCTCTAAATCTTAAATGTATAATGTGTAATTAAAGAAAAGATTAAGCATGAACTGGTATGTGAGAGGTTTTGAAAATAAACTGATATGAAATCACTACTTTTTATTCTTTTTCCAATAAACTCTTTCAGAGATGCAAATTTTGATATGGTGTATCTTGATCATAGCTTGGCCAATCCCAGTTCTCAGACAAGTTTGACAGTTTGCCAAAAAAAACATGGAATCCTCCTTTGTTACTTACAAAGTTATAGAAGAGATCAGAATGCCAGTTCTTCCTATTAATCACATTATCTTTATAACTGCACAAGTAATAAATTTGATCAAATTGAGAGCCTCTGGAAGAAATAAAATATTAAGTTAGTCTTCTTCTTTCCCTCTTGTTTTCATCTTCTGAAGTTGTGTCCCATGGAGTTTCATGTGAGACATTCCATCTTAAAAAGAATCTCTCCCATCTTTTGCAAGTTCAAAGGACTCTCAATTGTAAACTTCACTGGAGTTTCACCATAATACAATTAATCAAGACTAGAAATGGATCAACTCTACTGGAACACTAAACTACAGTCTGGAGGTCTCACTCCTGATGGTAGGTGCAGGAAGTTACAAGGGGATTGTCTAACCCTCTTACCATGCAGAAACTCAGTTGAACCATAGTTGGAAAGTATGACTGTGATTTAATGGGTAAATATTTTGAATATTATTAAATGATAACATTATCTCTGTACTATCAGTTTGTTTCTGAACTGTTTGCCACTGTCTCAGAGACTAACTGTTGTTTTACCCCAAGACCCCCCCAAAGTTGTGCTAGTAATAAGATTTTCTAAGATGTGAAATGATGTGTAAGTGACATTACTGAAACTTTTATGACTGAACTAGAAGTTCAGCAAAAGTTATACATCTGCCTGCAAAAGTAAGAAATAACTATCTCTTTGGTTAATTAGAATTTAATTACTGTATCATTTCATTAGTGACTTTGAAAATGGTTTCACTTGGTTTTTATTGTAACTTCCATGGCATCTGAAAGATATTACCACTTAGTGGTTTGTATTCCTCAACCTTCCCTAAGAAACTAGTGCAGAACACACTCAGTGGTACAAAGGCCAAAAGTTCTTCAGACTTCACACATTTAACACACAAAGAGGTAATTGCCAGGTAAAGGTAATTCACAGACAAAAGTGTGATTTCAGCTGCTGCTGGTTAATAGCTAAGGATGAGCTGGATATGTTACAGGTAAGGATATGTGTCAGAAAAGTAAAACTTAGTCTTGGAATTATTTTGGACAGAAGCAGGAAACAGCACTAGATGGTCTAGTCCACCCAGTCAGGGCTACCCTTGAGCCATCAGCCAGCAGTGCTTCCTTCCCAGCCTCAGAAACCCCCCAGAGGCTGTGGTGACAGCAGGAATTAGCGGTTTGTCTTTTCTGCACTAGTTTTAGCATGGGCAAAGCTACCGAAAGAGTCATTCATCAATAGTCTTTATGCTCCCCAGGAAAATAAAGCAGCATTACACTTTGCTGCTATGCAATGTTGTAATAAGCAAGAGAGGAAGATAATTATTCTACTTTGTTCGCATACACAGGTATAGATATCATATTAAAAGGTAATATACAGGTGGTATTCAAATATTGATTATGGCTGTATTTTGGCATGGTCCCAAGCAGGCAACGCAGACTGACACAGGCCACAGACACACTGCAAGCAAGGAACAGCTTTATTGCAAAATGCACTGATTTTTATATGCTTCTTGTATGATCACACGATGAATCTCACAGAATCATTGGTTGAGGGGTCTCAATCACGAGGACCTACAGTTTATGTGATTGGTTGGCATATTACTAGTCTTAAAGACAATAGAATAACATTTTTCATTTATGGTTGTCAGAATACAAAAGAAGGCCTCATTTCAGCGTTTCTTGAAGCGTGAGGCCTACGCAGATTTTAGGCTCACTGACACATAACTTAGAGAACTTTTTCTTCAAGGGCAAACACATCAGCTATGCTCACAATTGATATTTACTTTCTTTCAGCTTTTAGTCTGAACTGTTCATTTGTAAACTTGCCTTAAAATAAACTTCTATTGCATCCACTTTTAGGATCAGCTATGTTCAGTCACATTTAATGTTTTCTTGGAATGTCCCCAGATGACACCAAAATATCACTAAACTCATGCCTAGTTTGCAACACAAATACAGAACAATCTAGGCAGTTTGTATATGACAGCAAGTTCTAGGGGGAAGACCTCACGTGAAAGCAATTGTCACATCCTGTCCTTACAGTGATAGAGATCTCTTTGGCCAGAAAATCTAAACATAAGTTTGGGTGTCCAGATATCCTAATACCTTGTCCCCCCACATCCAAATGGCCTGGCTATGATATATCTATAGACAGTTGCAGGAAATCATTCTTTGCTCACCCCTCTCAGACCTTGATGTTCTCTTTTAAAATGGTCTGTAGATGCTACTGTCTGGTATGTCAGACAGCAAACATCAAGGTCATGTGAAAGTTTCAGCCATACAGAGTCTTTTCAGATCCAGGATACGAAAAGTTGTTCCATTTTAGAATACAACCAGTATAAATAGCTGAGAAGGGACTAACAAAGAAATTGTAAGACAACGTGGAAAAACAAATGTGAATTGCAGCCCCACGTGGCACCAATGAACTGAAGAAGGTCTGTGAAGGCTACTTACTATGAAGTACCGTGCCATGTGAAAGCTCTGGGAGAGACAGCATATGTACTGCTCTGGCAGATCTGGTTCCTTTTAATTGTCTCATTTCAATACAGAAAGTTAATAGTTAGCAAAACTTAAACAATCACCGTGATGAAGATTCAGACATAATGAAAACTACAAGTGAATAAGTGCTCTATGTCCAGAAGATGTCTAAACTGGATTGCTTGTTCACATTAAGCTAGAGAAAGTAATGTGAGGCAAAATCTAGGGCTAGAGTTTCAGAAAAGAAAACATTTAAACAACATTTGAGAAAGTAAAACTAAAGCTTGGCTCTCCAACTAAAGCTCTAACAAAAAGTAAAGATTATAACATGCACTTCTTCCATACCTGATTTTGGATCTAGCACTCAAGTGACGATTCAAAACAACTTAAAGGTGTAAGTTAGAAATTAATGTACTTTCTACCTGCTTTCTTTGTCTTAAAAAGAAAAAAAAAATCAACAACATCAAAAAACCCCAAAAACCAAACAAACAAAAAACCCAAACCAGCAAAAAAGCCCACCAACCCCCAATTCCCTAAAGGACCTATATTTTGTAGACTTTAAAAGTGACTCCGTGCAGTGAATGATCTGGGATGGTCCAGTATAAGGACATTTGAACTGCACACCAGGCAAAAGCTTGTTAACAATGAAATGTAATAGACTCTGGAATGATCTCCCCAGGGAAATAGCAATGCTTGATGCCTAAAACTAGACCAGATAATGCAAGAGTAAATACACTGTTGTACAAAACACCACAATACAGTGTAGCCAAGAAGTGCCTCACTTGCTATTTCTTTTCTCTCTGAAAATCTGTATTTCTGTGATACTGTTGTGGTGTAGCAGCTTTATAGCTCTGTTGATAATATCCATTAGGTAACGGAACACAAATGACTATGTAGAAAATGGATAGGGAATTTTTGTCCTATTTAGTATCAGAATTGAAGTCTTGTGGCAGAAGGGAACAGATTTTAATCCAAAATCATTTCACAAGCTGAGGAATTTCTGAATAAGCCACAGCACCCATTGCCATGTTCTAAAAGCCCCATTTGAAAAGGAAAATGAGTTTCAATGCACATCAAGGCTCAGAAAAACACTCAGCAGAAATAAGAGCCATGCAACATCATTAGAGGCACCAGAAGTCATTATCACTGACTATTTTGGTCTGAATGCAGCAAAATTCTCTGCTGCTTCTCATGTATTTCTGGGCTTGGACATTCCTGTTGATCTTCTTTTCTGCTGAGAGTAGAATATTTCTATCTTCTTTCAGTGTTCTACAGAACTGAAACAATAACTTTGACAAAATAGTATGCAATAAAAAAGAAGAAAAGAACTTTCTTGCTTTGAAAACTCAATGAGAAAAACTTGTTAAAAGACTGTGAAAAGAAAGAAACTTGCAACAGAGAATGGCTGGAAGTGTCAATTTAGCTTTAACTTAACAGTAAAAGGTACTTCTTTGTAGGAACACAAAAATTGCACTGGGACGAAAATAGTACCCCTTGGTTAAAGACTGTTGTTAATGGCTAGAAGGACAGCTACAAAAAAATGCAGATGGCAAAGGTATATTTGTTCTGTTGAGTGTCGCAGTTGTCTGTATGACAGTGTGCTTTTCATATTAGTCCAAATAAATAGAAACCTATTTTCTAAGCAAATGGAAACTGGAAGTTAGAAAAAGAGAGATAGTATCTGATCTTGATGCCACTGAGCTTTAGGAAAAATTAATTTATCCTTTGTTGTAAATTCTTTTATTATAAGAATCTGTATCAAATGCCACACTATGTTTGCAGTGATGTCCTGAGGCAATAGTAGAAGAAATTTGTTCAGTACCACAGCAAATGTTCAGATTGTACAGGGGCAATCAATTCAAAGCACAAACAATAACATCCAAACAAATAATAAGCAATCATCCAAACCAAAGTAATTCTTTAATTAAAAGGCAGTCTCCAGAGAGATGAAGGACTCAGAGAGAAAGAGAAGACAAATCTTCAACAGGAAGGCGAGTGTAAGGAAAAGCAGTTCAAACAAAAAAAAATGCTTTCTGAGGAAAATGGATTTTTTTTACTGAATGTGTGGAATCAGATTTTCAAACCTCAGGATCAAATCAAATTACATTGATGGTAAAGACTGATTTGATAGATAACCACAAAGGATCATTCAGCTCCAATTATTTTTTTTTTTGAAAGAATGGTATAGAATTGGTTAACAGTACTATCAAATCTTTCTTCTTCTTACTGTAGAAATCCTTTTAAGAAAAGTATATTAATTTTTAAAATTAGGGTTTGCTTTGGTTTTGGGGTATTTTGCCATTGGCTTGAATAGACACAAAATAAAGCCATATATTTGTTTTCTCACCAGGGACACCAAGAAAAAGGCTACTTAATCATTTAAATTCTTATTCTCTGGGGATAATTCCAGCAGATCAGCTATGCTCCATGGAAATAAATGTACATTCCTCTGATTTTTACCATCCTTTATGACAAAGACATTTCTGCTGCTTACCCAGCGCTTATACTGCTCATTAGTTGGGCAGCAAAGCTGATTAATTCAATGTTTTTACATTCACTAAATTTATTTCTATCATCTATAGCTAAATAATGAAGGATCATAAGCCATGGACTTTTCAGAAAAGGTGACTCAGCCAGGATGATGTCACTATTCTGGTTGAAGACACTGTTGCAGTCAATTAGATATCACTTATTGATGTAGTAACATATCATTTAAATAAGGTCTAGGTGAAGGGTACTTATCACTTCAGACCAAATACCCCTGAAGATGATGTCCAACATTAAAACCCAGACAAACTACACAAAATAAAATACCCCACTCAAAAAAACCAAAAAACTTAACTTAAACATTGGTTATCTAGGAAAATAATTCTGGAGGAGTATTTCCTTTGAATTATCTTCAAACATCTTTTTGAAAAGAAGTTTGAACTTCTTCATCTATTTAGATTCTTAATAAGCAAGAAGTTGTCCAGTTGTTGAGATCTAACATACTGTAAATCTGAGTCCATTTTAGCTAGATTAGCAAGTAACGGAGCATTCAGAAGACTGACACATGTTGGGGAAAATCCCAGTATTAGTGATGGGTATTGGAAGTCATATACTCTTAAAAGTAGAAAAAGAAGAAACGTAAAGCTTCTTGAGAAAAATAGTAAGTTTTATGGAAGCAGAAGGTCTGTTGGAGAAAAAAAAATTCCCCCAACCAGATTCTTGGGCTGGCAGGCATTTTTTTGAGTCTGAAGCATCAGGCATTGCACAAGGTCTTTACTGCCTTTTCCAAGAAAGTGAAGTGTTCCCAAAGTTTGCCTTTCCAGAAGCATCTTCACATTTCTGTTTCAGTAGAACTTTGCTGCCAAGAGAGTGTCGATTGTTTTCCTCAAAGGGCCAAACCCAGTGAAATACACGTTAGTTGTATTGATTTTTGTTATATTTTTTTCAGCCATTTCATCAAAACTGTGTATTTTACCAAGACATAATTAACAAAAACTCTATTGAAACTGCAATGTATATATTCCAAATTCAATAAATCCCATATAAAAGACCACATACAAGAGTTTTTCTTGTGTTGCCTGAAAGAAGTAAGGGGTGGGAAAACAATCTTCAGCCTATTAGAAGTTGGCAAAATTTGGATAGAGTTTCAAAGGGCGAAGAAATGGAACTTGTTAATTTTTTTTCTCTGCTGAATTTCAGAAAAGTACTGTACATGACAGAGATGTTTGACTTTATTTGATCTCATTTTTGTCAGCTTCATGCATCTTTGACAGTGGAACTATTAGACAAAATGGAAGTGATTGTCACTACAGGTATTCTGGTGCACCAATGAAATACACACTCGAAGCTCAAACGGAACTCTTGGCTGCTTAGTCCTATTGAAAATGCTGGCGTTTATTCAAAAGACTCACTTCTGGTCTCTTTTTTTCTAAAAGAAAGCATTCAGGCACATATATGTGCAAGTTCACTTTCTCATCTTGAGGCCAATCCTGAAATCCTTTTACATTTTCATCCTGGAAAGAATTTTATTTTCAAGGGAAATAAAAATAAAGCAAAGATTTCAGGAACGGACACCATTGTCTATGTTTGTTTCACTGAGTTGCTTTGGGTTAAGGGGTATTACTTTTGTTCCTTCCATGACATCTCTCTTCATTCTAAACTTATATTGCTCACTGGTTTAATGTTTCAGTCTTCCAAAGAATTCTATTTTTAAAATAGTTTAAGAAAATCATTGCTACAGTGTTTGATTGCTTGGGGGCATATAGCATTTTACAGAAGAGAAAAAAAATTTATAAATCATGTTTTTTGCTGAACTAGAGAAGCTGGATTTTCAGTAGTTTGTGCCCAAAGGCAAAGTGTACAGTTGTTTTAAGTCCAGTCTTCAGAGCTACAAGAAAATGATTATTTTTAGCTGTGCTAATATTGAGCTTAGATCTCTCCACCTCTTTGGAGCCACACTTGAACAGTTTTGTTTCCTGTGAAATAGATCAATAATAGCTGTATTTATGTGGTACCAAATAATCTGAAAGTAAGTGTCTTCCCTGCCCTCCAGCACATGAATCTTAATTTGGATTGTAGATTTGCCATAGTTTCCTGGTTTATAGCAACTGTATGGATTTCAAGTTTTTGGAAATTCACAGTTTTGTTTAGAATCATCAGTAAGTACTGCTCCTGAAGGGGTAGACTATCATGTTGCTTTTTAGCAAGAAGCCTTACACATCTTCATGAGCAATGATCTTACTACTACTTTTTGCATTTATGTTTATTAGCAAGAGAATAAAGCACTCCATCTTTTTTATTGGGTGTATATTTTGTTGATCCTTGGCAAAATATTGTGAGTTCCCTTTCCTTGCAAGGAAACAGGTGAAGACAGTTAATGAAATGCCAGGCATGATGCACTGGGTAAAAACAAAGACCAGGAAAAAAAACAAGAGTCTTTCTACATCTCCAGCTTAATTTATTAAAATGATGCTCTAGAACACTTTTGTTTTTTCTCTAACTCCTAGTGTAACATTGCTGGTAAATTCTAATTACATAATAAGGGATAAAGTTTTAGTATCATCTCTATTTTAAAGAAAAGGTATTCTGTTGTATCTTACAATACCTGATTTAGTACTGCAAGTTTTCCTTACTGGCAAAAAGAAGAGAATCTACATATAATTGTAGATGAACCACCTTTTGGAAAAAAAAAACTTAATTACTTGAATATCACAAATGTAGTACAAAAAGCTTTTAAAAAACAGACTTTACTGCACTAGCTAATTTTGATCTTGCTTGAGAACACATTACAACTGTCAGTAGACAACAGAATACCATGGTGAGATACAGTCCAACAGGTGGACATACCACTTTGTTACATTTTACTCTACTCTTAGTATTCTCCAGATTTATGTTCCAATTACCGGAGCTGCAAATGAGAACAAAGACGCATTTTATGACCAATTCAGAGAATGATTGACAAAAGTGTAGGAATGTTACATACATAGTTACAAATGACCTCTGCATAAACTTAGCTCTTTATATATTATTAAAAGCTGTTCCACCACTATATCTTGTTTTTATATGAGGTCAGGGACTTTTAATACTTTCTAATTACAATGGATCAAGTTTAATGAGCAATCCATTTAACTTAAAGACATCTCATTCAAAACAAAATCTGAACAGTCATTCTGTCCTAACTTTTCTATTCTTAATGTTTTCAGCCGTTGAAATTCACCTTGGAGTCATCTGTATGTACTCAGGGATGTATAATCAATTCATCGATCTAGCCCTCTGAATTTAGGACTTGCATCAAAGCTAAGCTCTTGTGGTGCACAATATGCAGCACGTTTATGAGCAAAGGATGAAATGAAATATGAGTGACTGGGACATGGAGAAATGTGCTCCTACAGAAAATGTGTCCCTTCAGATTAGGACATGTGACATGCAATGACCTGTTCAACTGTCTCAAAATCTTCGTGTTTCTGTACTTTTCTATTTGGTTTTGAATTGTGCTGATCTGGTCACACTGGTCAGTAACATAATCCACATAAGGACCAAACAGAACTTACAGGCATACTTTTTTAACAATATATCTGCGAGAGAAAGATCCAGAGAAAAAGTGTTAATTGATGAGTAACCACACATGCTCTGACATGTTGTCTTGCTGCTTTTTTAAAGTCTCACCTTCTTCAAACTCTAAATGCAAGAACAATTATTCACTTCTTTTCTTCTAAGATTACCCTTATCTCAGTTTAAGTGTATACATGTATACATGTATACGTACACAAGACCAAAGGAGGAAGAAATTTATAACATTCATTATTGAATGACCCTGCAAGCGAGGTTTATTAGTTTTTATTAAACATATTCTGTGAACTGGCATTCTGAAGTTTTCTAATTATGATGCTGAATTAGCAGTCAAATGGCATTGTTTGTTCTTTGAATTTATGAGGTACACTTTTATTTACATTGTTAATTATGCATATTAATCAAGAACTGAGTTTCTGCAGAAAACTACCATCTTGGGAAGTAAAACCAGGAATTAAATTAGCTCTTTTGAGGTGTGATCGATTTTTTTCCCCTAAATCATGAACTTTACTGTTTCAGATAAATAAAAAAAACCCCAACATAATATCTTTGGTGTTAGTTTGTAATGTGAAATAAATCAAAATAAATTCAAACTTAAAGTCTCATTGCAACTTGTTTCTCAGGTTATATATGTGTTATGTATTATACTCATATGCCAGTACATGCTTGAAATAGATCAGAATATAAGTAAATGCATGCCTCTTTATTTGCCTTTACAGGAAATGCTGGGGCAATGTATTTGTGCCATTTGCAAAAGCAGCAACATTCCCCTCTGCTGTAAGGAGATCATCCACACCCATGTGGGCAAAAGATTCACTCCCTTGAAAGGCAGTGTGAATCCCAAGTTTTTGTCTTCTCCCTTTTGTAGTCCTCTGCTCAGTGTGAGATTCCCCACTGCAGCAGAATACAGGAGCATTTTCTGTTTGTTGGTATCAAAAGAGACTGATGATATCCAAATTTCTAGTTTCTGCATTACAAGCATTTAAATCCTCTCTGCACACACACTTACTTGATCTCTGTAGTTAGTTGCTTGTCTCTGTTTTTAGCTGGCATTGACTGCATGTAAATTAGAGTTACCCATAACAGTAGACTCTTAGAAACAGAAAAAACAAATTTGGCTGTGTCAAAACCTTGGATATTCTCACTGGTTATTGCTCCAACTCTAACAATGATGGAGGAACTGAATACACCATCCTTACAAAAGGGGTACAGGATCAGGCTCCATCAAGGGGAGCTGGTGCAACCCTCCTGTTCCTCTGGTAGCAGCAGCCTGAGCAGTAAATTTGGCTTTCTGGTGTTTTCCATGATTTCTCCTTTCACTCTTTTTCCTTAACAGCCTGTGTTCAAGATTGCTCTTTTATAATGAGGTTCAGCATTGTCTGTACCTAGCTGGATCTGAAACCTGGATGATATGAAGTTAGCTGGTGTCACAAGGTGCAGATCTTGAAATCAGATGAACAAGGAAACTGGCTTTCATGTTCTCAGTCAAGGGTTCAGCAGACCCAAAGTCCAGATAGAACTGAGTGTGGTGAGTGACATGAAGGGCAACTAGAAGGGCTTTTATATGAACAGCAGAAAGAAGACAAGGGGAAAAGTGTGCCGGCTACTGAATGGGTTTGGAGATCTGGTCATGTAGTATAGGGGAAAGGTTGAGATACTTAGTATCTTCCTTGCCTGAACCTTTGCCATTAAGACTGGCCTTCAGAAATCCCAGGCCTCTGCCACCAGAGGAAGTTCTGGAGCAAGGAAGACTTGTCCTCCATGGAGGGGATCTGGGACTAGACAATATCTAGCAGTCCCTGCCACCATTAACTGTGTTGTGGTTCTGTGGTTCCCTGATTCTCTAAAAGGTGATAAAGTTTCAGTCTCCAGTGTTTGGAGAAGAACTTAAAGCCAAACAATACTGAACCTACAAAGGTCTCATAGATGAAAACCTATCAGTACTTACTGATTTATTTTGCTATATCTCATGCCCATCATGTCTCATGTCCATCATGTCTCTTCTCCCGGTGATCTCATGCCATTCTAACCTAGTTCCTTTAATTTGACTGACAGTTATCACAAGATGTGAAGACTTTTGCTTTACTAGATCTTGAAAAGTTTTAGGAATAATGTGGTCAGTCCTGACCTTTATCAAGATTTTGTTGCTAGTAGTCTCTTCCTGCCTATGCAGTATAATAGCTTGTAAAACAGCACGACACAACCATTTTATAAAAAGAACTGTCAAAGTAGAGAGTGCCGAGTAATACATTCAGTGCTTGGTGTGTGGTTGCAGTGCAAGCTGCAGGTTGAGTTCTGGTGGGCAGGAGCCTAAGCCTCAGGCAAAAGATCATGAGCTGCCCACTTTTCTGTATAACAAAGGACATGAGGACCTATGGCCCAGCCAGGGGACTGGGAAATCAGAGATATGGCAAGAACCAACAGTCCCCAGGTGTGGTGGTTTTACCACAAATTCAGCGATTTTTGGACTAGGGACTCTGAGAGAAGTCACAAACACACCTCAAAATGAAGATAACACACAAATATCACAGTTTGTTTTGCGCAAACACAAAAACCCGACAAACAAAGTGCAAAACAGACAAACAAATTAAATTTTCCAGGGCCCGTCTTTGAGGTGAGGACGCTCTGGAGATAGTGCTTGTCTCTCTTGGCCCCCCGCCCCGAGAGACTCTGGGGTAGTTAGAAGGAAGCACGAGGCTGGTCTGAGAAATCCCTTAGCAGCGAGAGCTTCTGCCCGGCTTTGACTGAAGGAAAAACTCAAGAAAAGTATAAAACCGCGCACAACCCCCTCCCTCCCTTTTCCGTTAGACCCAAGGAGGGATTTAGTGCTGAAAGAGGGGAAGATGTGGTCTTCGGACCCTGGGGAATAGCTGCAGGTAACCCCCATGTCATCTGCCTCCCGCGGGAGAGAAAAGAAAACCACAAAAAGAAAAAAAAGAAAAGAAAAAGAACGAAAGGGAAGGAACAACCCTCCTGCTCGAGGGAAGAAAATCCCCCTCCCAAGAAATGCTCACCNCGGCTTCTCCCGGGGCCGGGCAAAGCCGCCGTTTTTGCCGGCTTCTCCTGGCGCCACCGCCCCCACGGCCCTGGCCACTGCCGGCGCCGGGCAAAGCCGCCTCTTTCGCTGGCTTCTCCCTGGGCCCGGCAAAGCCACCGCTTTCACCGGCTTCTCCCGGTGCCTCCGCCCGCAGCCCTGGCAGCTCCTGGCACGTGCCGTGCGAGTGCTGGGCTGCCCCGGCGCTGGCCCAGCCCCGGGACCGCAGGACAGCCCCAGCGGGGAATGGGGGGGGGTGAACGGTTTTATTTTCCAGCCCACAACACCAGGGTTTTGTGTGCTTAGATTGTGAGGGCTTAAAAGTCCAGGGTTTCCTTTGTCCGGGGTCCCTCCTCAGAAGCACCCAGCTAGAAATGTTATTTTTATAATGTAGATGTAGTTATTAAGTGATTGAATTATTTAATGAATCTAGATATCTGAGATGGGATGTTCTTACTACAGGAAACATGGGGCTGAACCAGTAAGGATATCTGGTGTGACTGTGTGAGCGTGGCTCACACATGTGAAGGGGCTTTGATCTCAGTTCAAGTGGTGCAAATGTGTTTGCAAATGTGACTCCTGGATAGTTGGACAGGGAATTTTCCTTAACAAGAAGATCAATTTAATATTCTCTCTTTATCTCATACTGAATTTTTCAAAGGTTGGAAAGGTCCACCCTCAAAAAGATGGAACTATTTCTCTTTGTAATTAAAGTTAAGGATGCAGACTTCTGACCCATGGCTTCCTTGCTTACATGAGGCAACGGAATGACCCCCATGCAGCAACAAAACAAAGTATCTAAAAATAAAACAAGAGAGAGTCCTAAGTCTTGCTGTGAAATTAAACTTTTCCGCTACATTCAGAAGGCAAGCTGCCTTGAAGCAGGTTCAGCCTAGTGACAGAGCTATCTTTCAGGATTTACTTTTAGGATTACTTTACTGATTCAACACATGGTGTTTGTCTCTCTGGTAAAATAAGGAATAAATTTTCTATCAAGCTTTTGGGACCTTGGCTTTTCTAGAAATAGAAGCCTTTAAATGAGAAGTGCATTTTAACTATTTAGTATAGTTAAAGATTTAATGGTATTTAGAACCTCACATGTTAGTCAAGTTTCAGCTTAGATGATTAATTTGTGCCTCATAACATTCTCAGTTCTATTGGTAAATTTATTTTCCACTTTTCAATGCTAATTATGCTGTAATAACACTACTACATAGTTTTAACACAATTGTTTAGTTTTAATACATAAGGATCATCTTCAGGGGTGGAAATTAATAGCAATTCTGTGCAGTAAATATATCAGCTTAGAATTGCTTTGGGTCAAAACATACTCTACACTTGTGAGTTTCATTGGTTTTCCATAAGTGGTTATACAATTCTCCATGTGCAAATAGCTGACATACCTTTTCATACAATTTGTTATCTTTTAACCTTTAAAGTTTCCGTTTTCTGTTTACGTGAACAGACACATACACAAATGTGAGGGCATACACACACACATAACATACAGATGTTGCTTCTTCATTTTAAGGCTGCCTGAATACCACTTCGTATTTTCCCTTTGATTTTTTTACAGTTTGTATGTTCAAAATTGAATTTGTCTGATGACTCACTGTAAAAAACGAATACGAAAGAAGTCTTTTTTTTTCATCCATAGTTTGTGACGGGAAATAACCATTTAATTTCTAAGAAAAGGCCAAGATGTAGGTCTATTGCTTATTCAGTGAATATAGTCTATTTATGTTCACAAGGCAGAATCTGAAAATATATGAGAATGAAGGCAATGTGGTTCTCTTCAATCTTTAAAAAAAAAAAACAAAACTGCATTTTTCACTCAGATCCAATTTCCCCCAAAGAAAGAGTTATTCTGTATAATTTTTTATGTTAACTATCCTGATTATTTCACTGAAGACCTATAGGTTCGCTTCACTTGCAAAACTTCACTTGTAGCATTATGATTTGAAACTCTATTTCTAGTTATAAGCAGCTATAAATGTTACCCAAAGAATGCTTACTAGGTTATAAAGGTATATATCACAGCACAAATCACTAAAACTGAAGAATGTCAATATATCTCAAATTGTCTTTTTATTTATAAAGTTCTGGGGCCAGGTTTACTTCCTGTGCTGATCATTTATTTGGGCATGCAAGTGTTCATAAATGTTGAGAAGGTGACCAAAAATGGTGTGGCTGGCATAATAGGGCATTTTCCAATTAAGCCTGAGGAGATCTTTCAGTGATGCACTTAGAAAAAATACAGGACTAATTCTCTTCACAGCTGCACTAAAGCAATGTGAATTGCTTGTCCCTCTCACTTTTAGCACAGTGAATCTGGATTGACTCCATTGTAATCAGTGAATCAGTGAATCTGCTGCTCCACTGCTGGCAAACTGCCCAATTTGGATCTCAGTTCCTTGATAATTTTAAAGCACCTTCATTTTGAGCAGTTCTCAGGGTTGCTTGTCAATCATCTTTAACCACAGATTTTAGACTTCATAGTTACGACTATTCATTATCTTGCCTCAACACCTTAATTTTGTTCTAATGACAACTTTAGGTTAAACTTAGGCAGATCTTGCTGTCACTATTTTCCCTTCAAAATTATTGAATACATGCTTGGAATATTATTTTTTCCAAAATATAATTGAATTTCTATGAAATTAAAATTTTCCACAGAAATCTTGCTAATAAATTTATGAATGGAAATTTTCTAAGGAAATGTAGACTCTGAGATATTTTAATACTTTAAAATTTATTTAGCAAAATAAATTTAGTTTTTGTTTAGTCTGAATTTAATGTTTATCTACATAAACTGCTGTGTTTCATCAAGTCTTCTTTCCTTTCTGCAGAAAAATTTTCCTGGACTACATCTTCCATGAAACAATGGGATTCTGGTTTAAGAATTTGTTTATGGTGGTTTGAAGGTAGGGTTGAATTTGTAACATGAAATTACATTTCCTAGGAAACACAATAATATGAGTGATTATTAGCAACTTGAAATGAAATTTTCCAACATTTCTAAATATTTCTTCTTCTGATCTTTGTGTCTGAGAAAACATTCAAAAATGTGGAAAATAAATTTTTTAGCAGTCATTATTTCTTTTGGTAAAAATCGTGAATTGCAACATTTGATTTTATTTTGGATGCATTTATACATAAACCACACAGCCACAATGGAGAATTCTCCTAAGCTACACAGAAGGAATGTACATTCTTCCTTGTTTCCCAGGCTAATCATTATTTTCTTGCTTTAAAATGTTTAAATAACATATCTGTGTTCTAGTCTGACACATGTGACTGACAGATATGACGATTTTTTTTGACAATGAAGTTGTATAACAAAATAGAGGAGTTAAGTTGTTTGTGTGCACATTAAGTTTGAATTCCTCAATGACTAGTAGATCGGTGAGTAAACCATCATGAATGTGTACTACCAGAAAAGGAAGCTCAGAAAATTTTAAGTCTTTGGAAAACTGAGACTGCATTGGGCAGTTGAGACATGCACATACTGATTATAAAGACAAATATACTGGTTTCTCTAAATAGGATTGGTTCTGTGTATTGAACTTGAAAAAAAAAA
>VYZS01034559.1:1096-13576 GCA_013400695.1 Neodrepanis coruscans
TGGATATTAGGAAAAACTTTTTCACAGAGAGAGTGATTTCCCATTGGAATGGGCCCAGGGAGGTGGTGGAGTCACCGTCCCTGGATGTGTTTAATGCAAGGTTGGATGACGTACTCAGTGACATGGGATAGTGTTGGGTATGTTGATAAGTTAGGTAATAGGTTGGTCTTGATGATCTCTATGGTCTTTTCCAACCTTGTTAATTCTGTGTGTGTAAGTCTGTGATCAGTAAATCCCCCAACATTTCTACTTCCTTGCTAGCTACTCCTTGCAACTTTTCTTCAGCAATGGAGATTTCTTTTACACTGAAACTGAGTACTCTCTCTTGTCTAAATAGTGTAAGATATTCCTAATAGTTGCAAATCAAGCACCTATTTTTATCAAGGTATTACATACTCGATTTCAGAGTGACTCGTTTACAGCTTTTTTACATAAACAATAAATCTGTGAGGATGCTGCCACCTAATGTAATTAGAGAATATGGCAGCTATTTTCTGTTTGACGTTTAACTACCAGCTGGGATTGAATGGTTAGCAATTTAGTACTTTTTTATCCCTTCTGTTTTATCTGACATTGGCTTGCTTTCAAGGCTTCTTTGAAAATATGATAGAAATAGATACTTTAAATGAAAGCAGAGATTCTTAAAATGTCTTTTCCGGGTGTGCTGGGGCTCCAGGAAAATGCAGAAGTTCTTGTGGCAGTTGTCATAATATTCTTAAGTGCTGTTCAGAATGTTTTTATACTATTCCCATTGGGAATTCAAGAAAACATGGTAAATTCTTGATACCTTTGATTCTTTATAATTTAATCAGAATTTTATTTTGATTTCAGTGACCCTAGGGAAAAAAAAAGGATCTTTGAGATTGACTTTGGTTAAACTTGCATAACTAGGCTTACATTTTTACAGCTGTTATCAGTTTGCCCCTGTTATTATGATTGGATTAAATTTGTTGCTCCTAATTGAGAAAGCATTTGAAGACAATTTCTGTCGAAGTATGACTTAACATAGAATGACTTTTTGCTTTTCCTTCACTTCTCACAGGCCAGAGCTTATAGGGACAAGAAGAGAAAGGCCCTTGATGCACCTCTTTCATGTAAGTATTTAAGATACTGAAATGTTTGGTTCAGGATATAGTTACAAATGTCATACCAATAATTTTGATGAAATTCTGTATCCATTGCTGAGTTTTTTCTGGTCTTAATGAGATCATGGTGTAATCCCCTTGTATTGAAAGAATATAATCCAAAGGGAAGGGATTCCACCACATCTATTTTATGCTAATAGAATACCTGACTGGCAGCTAAGATACATGTAAAACATCATCAACATAAAATATGTAATTTTTACCAAGGCAGAGATTAAACCTGTTGCTCCATCTAGAAGAATCTCTTACTAGTGATATAGATTTAAGCTTACATTTCTTCTCTTTATCAGACCCAATGATTTTTTAGTCAGTTAACAAAAAAGCAAATAATTTTAACAGAGAAGATTAAGCACCTTTGTCACCTGTTAATATAAAAACAGCAGTTGTTATCATAATATACACTAGATGAGACTAGACTAGACTAGAATAGAATAGTTCTAGCTGGAAGGGATGTACAGTCCAACTAGTCCAACTTCCTGACCCCTTCAGGAGTGTCTAAAGATTAAAGCGTATTATCAAGGGCATTCCCCAAATGCTTCTGAAACACTGACAGACTTGAGACATCGACCTCTCTAGGAAGCCTGTTCAGTGCTTGATCCCCTCTTGGTAAAGAAATGTTTCTTATTATCGAGTTTGAATCTCTCCTGATGCAGCTTTGGATAATTAAGCATTTGAACATGATTATTAAGGGAATCAGTGTAGGTGGCAGAATTATATATTTAAATCCATTCAAGCACAAGTTGATTTCAAACCATATCTACTGTACCCTAGATAAGTATACTTTATAAATGAAAGAATAGTATATGCCCTCTGTCTGAACATCACCAATAATCTACCAAAGGAATAAATACCTATGAATACAAGTAAAATAGAGTCTTCTGTGTATGAAGACAACAAAGAATAATTTATTTTCAGAGTGAAAAGAATTACTGAGAAGATAAAAATAAAGAATACTGGAGTTATGGTACAGTAGCGCAAGTACATCAAAAGATCTAGGTAATTAGGCTAATAAAGCCTAAACTTGGGTCAAGTTTTAATCGTCAGAAGTCCTACTGTTTAAAGCAAGCATAAACACCCTGTACAGAATTTGTCTTCAGCTGTAGAATGCTAAAAATTGTTTCAAAGATAATCTTCCAGATTTAAGATTCCAGATGTTACTTGAGAAAGACACCTTTAGGTATTAGTA
The DNA here is from genome assembly GCA_013400695.1 of Neodrepanis coruscans. Classification (NCBI taxonomy): domain Eukaryota; kingdom Metazoa; phylum Chordata; class Aves; order Passeriformes; family Philepittidae; genus Neodrepanis; species Neodrepanis coruscans. The sequence goes on from VYZS01034559.1 coordinate 3,428, forward strand.
CAGAACTTTATAGGTTTATGGTAGTTTGAGAGAGACTTAGTGAATATCTCCTTTTGTCAGCCATGTAATTGCCAGCCTTGGAACTGAGAAGCTGAAGAGTCTTTTGTTCTCAAAAGCTCCTGAGATAGGCCTGGACAAAACCCATTTTAACCTGTATATCTGTACAGTACTGTGGGTGTTACGTGGCACTAGCCAGCTGGCAGCAGTTTTGAAATCTGCGTATGATAGAAGAATACTATAAGGCTTTAAAAGGTCTTTTATTTTGAAGACTTCTAAAATTGAAAGAAACATTCCTTGATTTAACAGCTGAAGGTAACCTACCTAAGGAAAAAAAAAATATGTTCTTGGTGGGTGCCCTGAAGTGTGATTCTTTCCTGCATAAAATGATGTTAATTCAGAGTATTTGGAAATTTCCCCCTTTGGAGAACAAAATTGAATGGGAAGAAAGTACAATCAGTGATAATTTTAACCTTTTTAAAAAAAAAAAATCCATGAAAAAACCCACCTTAACATCAGTGACTGGAATCAGAAGTATTTCTAAGCCATGATGATAGTGAAGTGGTGTGACTTAAGGTTGCCATCAGTTCACCAGCGGAGTACTCTCTGAGTTGGCAGTTGTTCGCCCCAGTAGCTGTCATCAGAGAAGCTGTGTCGCTTTTTTAGCTGCTAATGGGATAATGAGCAGTTTGCATTTTCTCATTATCACTTATTCATCATTGACAGTGCATAGAAAGCATCTGTAGTTAAAGTATAAAGTAATCCCTTTTATGATGTTTGTTGTGTTATATTTCTTAAGAGTCTAGATTTTTAGATTACTGTTTGATAAACTGTGGTTGAAGCCTAACATACTTAAATTAAATTATTATTCAAACTCATGGTATCAGTTCTACACTCTAAAATAAAAGGATCATTTTGTGTAAATCTCTGTTTCTCCTGTAGAAAACACCCTTTTGGACTGTTCTTCTGAGGCTTCCTTTCCTGGGATGCCACAAAGAGCATGTAGCTATGAAAATATTAGTCTACATGATATGCACCCTTGAGGTGTTCACTAGTAATGATACCAAACACAGTTTTGTAGTCAGTATAAACTGTAAAAAAAATTAGCAGATTTATGCTAATGTTAAGACTGAAACCATCTCAGGGCCTTTTATCAGGAAAGAAGAACTTAAATTTGCTACACCTACCTGAAGGGTTTAAAGACTGGAAAAGGTGCTTCTGTAATGAAGCAGAAAATAGGAGTAGAAGAAAGATGGGACAAGCATCTTATGAAGAGCCTGAGAGGCAGGTCTGCTTCAGCCCACCCACTTGCCAGGAAATGAGGTCAGTGGGATGAGTATGGCATCACTGTTTCTCACAGCTGTGTTCCTCATCAAGCAGTAGGCATTACTTCATATTTTTTGATGCTTTCTTTCATGGCCAGTGCTACACTGGAATTCACCACTTATAATGTCTCTCATGCAAAATGATAAACATAAAATAAACACGATTCCATTCATTTTATCTTTCCTTCTTTCTATAATATTTTTCCCTCTTAGGAAGCCTTTCTGTGGAGCACTTTTTTGGAAAAAGGCTGTAGAGGGTATTATAAAGAATACTCCCACTTCCATGTGAAAGCAGGTTTTTGCAAAAGCTTAGTGACAGAAACTGCCTTTCTGAATATATATGTAAAAGCATTTTTGTTTTCAAACCTGTATATTTCACATGCAGATACAGTAGATTTGTCTTGATTTATCTTATTTCCCAAAAGTTTGATGATGATAAGTATTAGTGACCAAATGATGCTCTTTGCAGTAGTCTATGTATTGTGGTAGATGAGAAATGGGCTTTCACCATTTTTTGTACGAGGTTCTCAGATCCTCTGGTCAGCACAGTTCTACTAAAACCATCAGCTTGGTTTTAGTCAACAGCTGGTACTTGTTGACAGAGAACCATTTCTCTCTCCTATTTCACTCTGTCCACAAAATAAAACAAAACAACACCTCTTTTGGAAGGATGAAATATGTACTTGACATGGAAATAGTTGATCTTTCCAGTGTTGATGAAAATATTGTTTATTGTTAATGATGTTTGCAACACTGGTGCCCCAAAAACTACACTGCTCAAGGCAGACATTGTTCTTTCTTGTCTTTATGATCTGCTTAGCAGAACAGAGTGGAATGGAACAAAAAGCAGAGATGTTTTGAACTTGCAAAAATGCAATGAAGTTAAGTAAAAATATACATAAATTAATGGCATGTACAATCATAGAATAGTTTATTCTGGATAGTATCTATGGTAGTCTTCAGGTTTGATCTGGCACTTAAATCAGAGCCAACTTTGAACTTGTCTCAGGTATTCTGAAAGCAAAATGCTGACTTTTATCGTATCTGTCTTGCAGGAGCCTTGTCCTATTGAGTGTGCTGAGTGTCGGTTTTTTAATGTCTGGTTTAATGTCAAGTCTTATAAGTAGGCCTATTTCTTGAATACTTACAACTTTCAGTTGTGACTCTGTTCTGTGACAACTAGGGCAGTTCAGAATGGGGCAGTTAGAGAAATTGCACAGTTGGAGTCACAGGTGTAGGATCTCTGGCCTTCCAGTACCTCCGAGAAAGAAAGGACTTTCAGAATTACAATTTGGGACTTGTTAACTTTTATTTATGCATTTGATTATTGATGCCTAAGATTTTTATGAATTATAGCTCCTAATGCAAAGTCATTTTTGATGGGATAATATTAACAAATTATTTTTTTATTTTATTTTTAAAATTATTAAAAAATGCCAAACCTGAGTTTTGTACAGTTAAATATCAATCTGAATTTCATGTTTAATTTGCTGAGTCATGAGTTGCTAGGAAGTATTGTAAGCACACACAGTATGGCCATCCTGTAATGTTATGTCAGCTAAAGGAACTTGAATGAATGAAATAACAGTTAAACACAGTCCTTTGAATTCATATTACACATGATAAATAAAAAAGCATAAGGAAGACAAGATTATCTAATATTTGAAATATTTTTAGGGATCTAATGCAAAAAAGACCCTTACCCAGTTCTAATACAATCAGATTCACTGTTGTGGGTTAGAAAATAAAACCGTTTTCCCCCTCCCCATTCCCCGTGGGGCCGTGTCACGGGGCCGCGGACGTGGTGGTCGCACTGGGTCCATGCCGTGGGGCCGCGGCCGCATGGTGCTGAGGGCGCCGCCATTACCGGATATGCACTTTCAGACTGTGGGGCTGGCGTCGCATCCGGTCTGGGGTGCGGGGTCATGCCACGGGGCCGTGGCCACATGGCGCTGAGGGCGCTGCCATTACCGGATATGCACTTCCAGCCTGTGGGGTTGGCGTCGCTTCCGGTCCGACCCAGCGCTCCTGTAAGCAAGCGGGGGGCAGGGCCCGGGAGCTGATCATCCAATCAGAGGAAAACCGGCTCCCTGGGGGCCATCTGCGCATGCGCAAAGAAGGGTCCCCTATAAAAAGGGGAGAGCGGGAGCCATCTTTCTCTTTCTGCTCTGGACGTGGCTGGGGTAACATCACTCCTCGTCTTCACGCCGAGACTAACCTCCGTGTGTGGACGAATCCGCGATTCAGCAGCAGCAGCCCGGTGTGGTATTCCCCGGGGGGTGAACTCTTTCAGGGTCGTGTTTTCTTGTGGTATTTCCTGCGGGGGTGGACAGCTCTTTCGGGATTGCGTTTTCTCGTGATTTCCTGGGGGTGGACTGCTTCCTTGGGGGTCGCGTTTTACTTGTGGTATTTTTCCTGGGCAGGCAGATTAGCGATTTCCGCAGCCATAGCCTGGGTTTAAAGGCCACATTTTTCCATCACCACTGAAATCCCTTCCCAGGGTGGGGAAGGGAGGGGGAGGGGGGCTCGCGGTTTCTAACTGTCTGAGTGTTTTTCTTCAGAAAGCCGAGCGGAGGCTCGTGCTGCTGTAGGTCCTCAGATCGGTCAGGGGCCTTCTCTAATTATCCCGGCGTCTCTTCCGGAGCTCCAGGAGAGAGACCAGCACTATTCCAGAGTGTTCCCATCCCAACACGGGCCCTGGGAAAGCTTAATTTGTCTGTTTTTTGCACTTTATTGTCAGTTTTCTGTGTGTGTGAAATAAACTGTGTTACTTGTGTGTTTTTCTTTTCGGGTGTGTGTGGCTTCTCTCGGACATTTCTTGTCAGTACCGCTATTTTTAGTGGTAAAACCACGACATTCACCAGTAATAATTAAAAACAAACAGGCATCTAGAATAACGACTGGTGCTGCATGTTGTTCTTGCAGTGTGCTCTGCCTTTCAAATCCCTGTTCATGTGCCTCAAAAACATACTGCTGTTATAATGCCCAGTACAGTTTACCTCTAAGGAGCCTAACAATAGCTTCTATTCCAGAACAGAAGTGGCTTGTTACAGGACAAAAGCCTTTTGTGAGGAAAAAAGTTGAGCAAAACAGTTTTATACTCAGTTGTCTTTGTTTCCAGGCAGGCAGGCAGCTAATAATGTGTGTTTGTCAGCTTGCTACTTTAATGCTGTTCCAGAAAGCAGTGCTCTTGGTCATGACACGTTTGGGATGCTCTTCATCATCTGTGTGGCCTTTTGGGAAAGGAACTTCACAGCAATTCTGTTTCAGTTAACCTTTATTGTATCTGTGCCTATAAATATGGGGTGTCTTTCTACTAGACTTTTGCTAGGCCATTTCTAATGGTGACCTGAACTAAAATGAAATGGACATGAACAAAAAGGAAGATCTTACTCAGCAGGTAAGAGACTGATTATCAATGGTTTCTGAGCAGATATATAAATATAAAATACTTCTTGCATCCACCTCAAGATTACAAATGAGTGCATACTTAATTGTGAATTATGTACAAGGCTTTTTAGGGATGAATGTTTAGGATGGTCTAATTCTGAAGGAAATGCAGTAAAAGAAAAGTTTCTTGTTTAAGATGAATAAAACCCCATTTTATTTAAGAAGCAACTCTAACACATTTTGACTTTACTTTATAGATTTCATTTATGACTTTATCAAAAGTAATGAAAGTAGATGTGTAAAATCTGATCCTGTTAATATTAGTGGCAAAACAGATTGGCTTTGACTTTATTAATATAAATGAAAACACTACAATTTGTGGACTAGGGTCTGACCTGGATTAGAAAGTGAAACTCTTGAGTCAGGCTACTGACCTAAGTGGAGCTCCTCAGTTTGTACGAGTATTTTTTAAAACATATCCTAGTCCTTAATTTGTACTTCTGTGATCCCAAATCACTGTGAAGGCAGGATCAGCTTATGCATCTTCAGACTCTGCTTACTTCAGGGATTTTTTTTCTTTACACAGTGCAGGTAGTGTAGTCCGAGGGAAAGTACTGACAAATAATGTTGTCACAAGGGGAACTCTGCTGCTTTGAGGCAGATAGAGAATCCATGACCCTGATAAGCTTGTCTGAAAATTGTATGTAGTATGAATGCTTTGAATGGATGCAGCAGATACAGGCAGATGTCAGATGTGAAAATAAGTAGAACAGTATTGTAAACTAATTCCATTCATTCTCACATGAAAGATGTTAATACTCTTGAGTATAATGAGTATATTTAGAAGTTTCAAAGAAAAAAGGAGACTTTCTTCTGCTCCTCACCTTGCTACCCATCTCCCTTGACCAATGGTGAGTTTGTGCTTCAGCTTCTCCAACTGCAAAATAATCAGAAGTACCTAATAATTATGTCACTTTCAGGCCCTCCACTAGGAGATTTTAGTAGCAGTAAATCACTCTCAAAGAGCCACTTCATCAAAAAAGGTCACTGTCACTGAGGGAGAAATTAGACACGGCAATATATTGATAATGCACTGTGATCTCTCTGTTTCTACCTTGAAAGCCACCAGTGTCTGTTTATGGCCACATGTACTGTTTCCACATGTACTGTGTAGTACTGTGCCCAAGAGGCAAAGCTCCTCTCTGTGCCTGGAGATACTCCTACTAGAAATATATGTGTTGTCCTTGGAACAACTCCATAGCCAGATTCTCTCCTGATTCAAATCTTCATATTTCCAGTGACTCCAGTGAAGCTGCACTAATTCTCATCAGTAGATAATTTGTTCCTGCATCCTTAGCTCCTTGGCTGTCTGGTTGCCAGGGAAGCAGCTGTGCAGTGCTTTCCACCTGCCAGGGGAAGGGGTAGGGAAAGCGCTTGGGCACAGGACAACTTGCTTCATGGCTACTATTGTGTGAGGTCTTAAGCAGCATCTCCTTGGCTTCAGGTTTTTGAAATTAGTTATTACACAAACAGATGAAATAAACTTGACATACCAACACGGGAGAGCTCTAAAGGGTAACCTGGTAACAGACAGAGGGGGAGAGAAAAAGTTCCTCAGCATTTAGAGTTTCACAGCATTTTAAATTCTTTGAAAAACTGTAACATTTAAATTAGAACTGTAAAAAAGTTCAAACAATGTGAATAATGTCACTTGTCAGCATTACCTGAACTATATTTTAGATATTTTTAGACTAGAAACATTTCAGTTTTTCAACAGTGTTTTATGAGATAGTAAAAAAATCAAACCTGAGTGAAACAGTTGACCTTTCAGAAAAAAAAAAATCAGCCAACCAAACCTTATATATTTTGACTTTTTTTTTTCCTCTGGTTTCTAGTTTCCCATGGTTTTTTACTTCTTACTTATAACAAATTATGACATTTTAATGTTTTTTTCAAGATTAATCTTTTGTTCTTGAAAAATCTATACCACGAACTCAGGAGGACCATCACAATTTGACCTCTTAACAATCAATTAAAAGGATGGCTAAAATTAGCTAACAATATGAAAAAAAAAGAAGAGTGTGTGACTGAAACCCCAGTGCATTTTTGTTGAATGCTTGCATCACTTCTTTGAGTAGCCAGTAGCAGGAACATTGGGTTATTTTGTTGGTTAGATATAATAGGGCTCCTGTTAGATTTGCACCTTGCCTCTTTCACCTTTTCCTGTGATAGAAATCCTTCTGCAGCTATTCATCTACAGTTACTCAGAACATCTTTTAAACTAACTCCGTCTCTTTTTTCCCCTTTCAAATGCTTTACTGTGAGTTTCTTTCTCATTTTCCTGTATCTTTTTGTCAATACATTTTTGAGAGAGGTTTATAAACCACAATAATGTTTGCAGTATTGCCTGAAGTCATGACACGAAGTAGGAATAAAATAGAAGGTCCCATCTGCAGCCTCCGAATTTGCCTCATAGAACACCACAGATACATTTTCAGTCACCTATAAAATCTCTTTTAAGGCAAAAGTTCAAGAATTGCCCTGGATTTTCACCTCCCTTTTTTACACCAGAAACCTCAGCATTTGTTATTCCTCCCACAGGCAACACTTTACATTTCCAATGCTCTCAGCTTGTGGATTGGCAGGTTTACAGAGGAACTGCCTCTTGGCAGTACTGTATTTCATGATATAGTTTGTGTTCCACTTCAGAGCCGTACAAAGCCTAAAAGTGAACACAAACTGATTAAGAAAACTTGCTTTAGATTTATGTTTTCTGTGTTACCATAAGATATAAAATGTTCATCAAATGTAGAATCCTGATCACATGCCAGAAGACACACGTAATTAGGTTAAATAGATCAAGAAATTCCATCTGCACAGTGAAAAAAATATTTGCTTGCCGCTACTGTCCTCTAATCTCTCCTCTTCCTATCTGCGTGGTGCCTTAATATGCTGCTGTACTGCATAAGTGTAACCTTTCTGCTCTGTTGATAGTTAGAGACATCCAGACTCTTGTGTACTCAGAGTGACACAACAGCGAAGACAAGCAAAGCTGTTATTTGTATGAGTTGAGATTATCCATAAAGGGAAATGAAATCTGATACACCTCTATTCTTCCTGCCTCTTGCAGGACTTGTGCTGGTCCATCCCTACCTGAAACCTCACCATGTGAAAACTCCAGTGCAGAGGGGATCAATGTGCCAGCACAAGTTGCAGCACTGGAACAAGTAGTCCTAACAGAAATGAGAACTTGGGGAAGTAACAAAACCTATCAACCTATCAAAAATAACATCAGATAAAACTTTAGAAAGAAATGTCTAAATCTCAGATTTGTTGTGTAATGTGGCCCATGCTGTTTATATTTTGGACCTAATTCCTTGGCAGGAATATTTTAATCACTGCCCAAGCATTCACTTGCTAAGACAGAGAAGCAAATTTCAAAACTATCAAGACCTCTCATTTAAGGTGCCAGTAAATATTTGAAAATAAGCAAACAAAAATTGAATGATGATGAAACAAATATTTGACAAAAGGACTTTCAAGTAACCTGAGGATCTCCTGATACTGTTGCCAAAGAGCAACAATAATGTAGGAACATTCAGGAACGAAACTAGAAGTAGTCAGTTTTTGCCATATTAATGCCATGACTGTTTTTTTTTTCCTTTCAGCACAGCAGGACACGTGATTCAATGAAATTAAGTAATGATTTGTAGGCAGGTCACTTGCACTGTATCTCTTTCAAGGTGCTATTTCACTTAACCATCTCTGTATTCTGTAGAGAAAACCCAATTAAAAAAAAAAGTTAAACACATAATTTATAAGTTCTGTTCCTGGGTGTTCTCTCCTCTGTGCCAGGTATTAAGCCGTTTCTGATGGCAGATATCATATAAACTACTAGACAAGAAGTTGTGTCATAGCTGATGCATATGATTGTCTTTAATATGAAGAGATGCTGATACCTTGCAACAAATATAGACTTGTTTATATCACTGCAGAAAATACTATGAGTGACTCCTAAATTGACGTCCATAAATGCCTGAGTTTATTTGGAAACAAAGTCATTTTCCTGCACAAAGTTATAGTGTGCCTTCTGCTGAGTACCTAAAGTAATGCATAGGCTATTCTCTCTATAATTGTAAATGTTTTTTTATTTGAGGGTGAAAATGATCACTGTTTTTGTTTAAGAGCAATGGATGCACTATCTCTTTGAGATCTATAATAAAAAAAAAGTACCATAATCTATTCCTGCATGGAAAATAAACTCTTTGAAAACTACTATAGGCATATAGTTGTTACAGATCTGTTTCAAATTAATGTTTTCATTAACAAACTTACAAGTAATCAGTCCTTATCCTGCTCATCTTTATTCAGAAGCAATTTATTTTGGTGCGGATTATAACGTGGGTATAGTACCTTGTGTTCATGAAATCTTTTAGAATGGCTATTATGTGAATAGGCAGTTTTCTGATATTTTCCTTTTGATACACAAATTACGCTTTGTCTTACTTGCATACACAGGTGTTATAAAAAAGGTTGTGCTCAACTTTCCTGCAATCATTTTATTAAACATTTTTCAGAGATCTACAATTGGAACAACAGGCAAAACCTTCATCTAAATTTAACATTTTCCATGGTTATCAGGACACAGAACAGAAATACATTATAAAAAAGAAATGCATATAATGTATGATTCAAGTTATTTGAAGGCAACAAAAGAATTCTGAAAACTTCATAAATTGAAAATCAATATATTTTAGTGACAGCAGCCTCTGCAATAGAAGATATTTAAGTAAAAATTTTTCATAAATTAATTGCAAAATACATTTTTTATGACTATAGCTTTCATAGCTGGAACTCTTCTCTAATTTACCTCAAAAAATATTATGTCTCTAGAGATTTAATATAATGAGTATTTTAAGNTCAAAAAATATTATGTATCTAGAGATTTAATATAATGAGTATTTTAAGATTATTTGTGTTTTTCTATTTAGCAAACACTGAACCTCAATCCATACTGTTTCATTCCTTTTCTTGTTTTACTGAAGGAAGTTTTAAAATTCTCCATTTTAATTCTGAATTATAATCAATTTTTATCTACTTTGCTGTTAAGAAAAATTCTTTCATTACATTTCTATTCGACAATTATGCAGAGGTGTAGGAATTAGATCTATTTTGCATGGGTGAATGTGTAGGGCCATCAGCAAACATACAGGATATTTTTATGTGTTATAGGGTGTATTATGGTAATANTCTGAAATTTCAGTTATTTGTCCAGATTAAATCCTGAAATTAATTATTTTCAGGTTTAAATCCTCACACTTAAAAGGATTGCCACTGTTCTGCATTTCATGGCAATAATTTTCCTTAATAAATACAAATACTTTTAATATGAGCAGGAATATACTTAAATGTAATTATTAAAATACACTTATTTTTG
>VYZS01034562.1:3769-22159 GCA_013400695.1 Neodrepanis coruscans
TCTTACACCTGCAAGGTGAGGCAAGCCTTTCTTATCTTCACACAGTTTTGTTATTCTCTAAACTTAGCTCTCAAGGATGACCTGTTTGTGGGAAAACTTCTTTGCTGACAGGCTGTGATTTTGCAGTTTTATACTTAAGATGGAGTAAGGCCTAGTTATGCTAACCAGGCCTTTGCTTGTACACTTTTGTTAGAAAGCTAAAAGCATGGTTCTTAAGGCATTCTTCGACATCCAAGTGTAATTAGTATGCCAGTCACTCTCAATGAAAACCTTCCCTCTGGAAAGTGATACATGAAGAGGGGATTCAGTTGAAGGAAAGAGACCATCTGCATCCCTTTTGTGTTTGTCTTTTTTTTTTTTTTATTTCTAGCAACAAACGTTTTCAGCATATAAGAGCAAAATGCCACTGATTCTCCAGAGGACAATGATTGCTTAAGTGTTTGTGGAAGAGGGTAATAAAGAGAAAGACTTTAAACCCCAGCTAATGATTATCAGAAATGCCCTATGAAATACATTAACTCATCTATTTCATTGCCTTTCATTTGTTTCAGAATTTATTTTGATACAATAAAAAATTAAACTACTCATACAGAGATCTGTGTGTCTGGAAGTATTTCAATTCTGTGTAATAAATATGCTTTGAGTTCAAGTTACATTTCCGTAAAATACTTCATACAAAGTGTGCAGCCCTTCAGAAGGACCTCAACAGATTGGAGGGATCAGCAGAAAAGAAACATTGGAAGTTCAACAAAGGCAAGTGCAGGGTCCTGCACCTGAAGAGGAATAACCTCACACACCTGTAAAATTTGGGGGCTGACTTACCAGAAAATAGCTCTGTGGAAAAAGACCTGGGGATCTTGGTTGGCAATAAGCTGTTCCTGAGCCAGCAGTTTGTCTTTGTGGCCAAGAAGGCCAATGGTGTCCTGGACCGCATAAGGAAGAGCACTCCCAGCAGGTATGGGTATGTATATAATGTATATACATATCTAAAGAGGGGACGCCAAGAGGATCCAGACTCTTCTCAGTGGTGCTGAGGAATAGGATGAGAGGTGTACAGGACAAACTGAAAATGAGGAAGAACTCTACTGGGACAGGTTGTCTAGAGAGATTGTGGAATCTCATGCTCTGGAGATATCCACAGTCCTGTAGCTGCAATCCTAGTAATGTGTGCTGTAGGAAACGCTGCCTGAGCAAGAGGTTGGACCAGATGACCTCCAGCTGTCCCTTCCAACCTTACCTAATCTGTGATTGTGTCTTATACAATATTCTCATTCAACATATACTCCTCAGAAGGGTATACATACTCCAACCCCAATCTTGAATATAAAAGGAAAAAAAAAATTACCAAAATCAGTCAATCTTTTCTGAGCCCTGCATTAACAATATAGAAATATGATGGCAAATAACCCTCCCGGCATTTCATCTGATCTTGGGGGATCAGAGGGGCTCGGTGCAGCTAGGCTTCATTTCTGATTATAACCAATTAGGTACTATAAATCTGTTCCCGAAAAGGATGGAAATAAACCTCCTGACACTTGTCTTTGAGTATTAGAAACTCCTTTAATAACAGCAGCTGGGTATGTAAGAACCCATTCCAAATTACATGCACAGAATTACATAGGCTTCACAAATTTATGCTGTTCTCTAGTTATTACATCACTACATCACACCTTAATTATAACATTTAACCATTACATCACACCTTTCAGACAGTTCCAAACTATTCTACCCATCTCTCCACCCTGAACACGTCTTGAGTGTGTCAGGGTCCCACTCTTTTGGCATAAAATTGGCTCCTGAAGTGGTTTCAAGGTTGCAAGACGCCTAGACTTACTTGTTGGCTTTTATTAGTATCTTTCTCAGGGTAAGAGAGAAGTTTTCTTCTGTCCATTAAAAAAATTTCTAACATGAAATTATAAACATCTTGGGAAGCAACAAATGAAATTTTTTGTTAAGAAAAAATGAGATCCCAGCTGCACAAATAGTGCGGAAACTTNCTACCGTAGAAGACCAATACATACTTTTCTCAAGCAAAAGTTCAGTTATCTATGCCAGATTATATTGCATCCTAAACAAATATAAGAAATTCTAGTCAAATAAAAAAGACACTAATCTGAAGTCTATTCAAAATAATGAATTGATTTTTTTTTCTTTCCTCCATTGAGAGAGATATAACTGAACTTTCATCAGATAGCATTCTTTCCTGAGACTTTTAGTAAAAAAAAAAGATATCATCCGCATTTTTACTTACCAGAATGTCCTTCAGCAACAGATTCTGAGGTAAAAAGAAATAGTTTTTCTTTTTTTGAGGTATGAATTGGCATGTCTTTGTATTTTTAGCAAAGCAACTGGACTACAGAACAAGCAGAAGGTGAAGTGGGAAGGTTAATGTGCCTACGCAAACAGCTGATGTAATCACTCCTGCCTTTTTGTTCCTCCTAAATTCAATAGATTAAGACTGAGCTATATGACTTTTACTGCTTTTTATGCACTGCTATAGGAACTTCTTTCATAATACTTTTATGTGTGATTACTTTTGCACACTTCCCTGAGCCTGCATTCTTACTTTTTATTCTAAGTGCTAACCGAAAAGTAGTTCTAGATTTCATCTGAATTTGTAGGGACAAATTATGTTTTCAACAAGGCATAATATCCATGCTTTGTACTCAACTGCAGTAGAGAATTGTGCAGAAACGTATCTGTCTGTATGTGAGAATAAACACAACAGTTTCATAACAGTTCCAGGTGGTAAGCACTGTGCTCTTCTTCCACTGTTCACGGCCGTGGCTAAGTCAGGAACTGTAGAGCAACAAAACAACATGCTCTGTAGAAACAGGGGTGAAGACAAGGATGAAGATACCTTGAATTCTGAGACTAAAAGCTCAGTAAAAAACCTGAGACTAAAAGCTCAAACTCAAGCTCAATAAAGCTTAAACTTCTTAATGGTCAGGCTCTCACAATTCATTTTACAGTCCTCTTTTTTCCTGCTGTTTGCTTTGGTTGAGAGAAACCAGCAACCAAATTAAGCAAAGAAGTGCTGCCCGTTTTGAACCACTATTTCGCTTTAGGATACTTCAGAGCATAGTGCAACAACACACTGGAGCACCTGAATACAATGTTAAAGGCTATCTAGGAACAACAACAACAGACGTGTCTGGTCTTAAAAATCCTTGTGCTGCTGAGCTCTACACTGCTGCAATATACTATGTTCAACTTCTCAAAGTCATTCGTCATTTCTGAAAATGTTCCTCCATAACCTAAGCATGTTAAACAGCAACAAGAGTGGTACTGAGCTGCAGGTAAAACTTTAGAGACAACAAAAGGCTTTATAGCTGGCCATCACAAGCAAGCCACATTGCTTACTGCAAACCTCTCACAGGAGATGTGTATTTATTCTGCAAATAACTCTTCAATGCTTTGAAGCAGCATGCATTCATTTCAGAACAATTTCCAGTAGTGAGGTATATGAGGTAATAAAAGTAGTAATTAAAGCAAAGCACTAAAACAAATGAGACAAAGCCAGTCCTCAAAAAAATAAAGCAAATTTGTATCTCAGCTGCAATGACTGGCAAACGCACAGTCTAACTACGATAATCCAAGTGCGGTCGGTGAGGGGAAAACTTCAACAGCCAATATGGTTGATAGCAGTTCTCCGTTTATTGATAGTACACTACACATTTTTACAGTCTAGCTACATGAATATGCAATTAACTACATGAATATGCATACAAGGTTCAACTTACTCAATGATTTAAGATTACTAAATGCTCTAAGAATGCAGTTGCTTGGTTATGCTCATTAATGGTCTGAGTCTTAAGGTTACTCCTCTTACACCTGCAAGGTCAAGCAAGCCTTTCTTATCTTCACACAGTTTTGTTATTCTCTAAACTTAGCTCTCAAGGATGACCTGTTTGTGGGAAAACTTCTTTGCTGACAGGCTGTGATTTTGCAGTTTTATACTTAAGATGGAGTAAGGCCTAGTTATGCTAACCAGGCCTTTGCTTGTACACTTTTGTTNCAGCAGAAAAGAAACATTGGAAGTTCAACAAAGGCAAGTGCAGGGTCCTGCACCTGAAGAGGAATAACCTCACACACCTGTAAAATTTGGGGGCTGACTTACCAGAAAATAGCTCTGTGGAAAAAGACCTGGGGATCTTGGTTGGCAATAAGCTGTTCCTGAGCCAGCAGTTTGTCTTTGTGGCCAAGAAGGCCAATGGTGTCCTGGACCGCATAAGGAAGAGCACTCCCAGCAGGTATGGGTATGTATATAATGTATATACATATCTAAAGAGGGGACGCCAAGAGGATCCAGACTCTTCTCAGTGGTGCTGAGGAATAGGATGAGAGGTGTACAGGACAAACTGAAAATGAGGAAGAACTCTACTGGGACAGGTTGTCTAGAGAGATTGTGGAATCTCATGCTCTGGAGATATCCACAGTCCTGTAGCTGCAATCCTAGTAATGTGTGCTGTAGGAAACGCTGCCTGAGCAAGAGGTTGGACCAGATGACCTCCAGCTGTCCCTTCCAACCTTACCTAATCTGTGATTGTGTCTTATACAATATTCTCATTCAACATATACTCCTCAGAAGGGTATACATACTCCAACCCCAATCTTGAATATAAAAGGAAAAAAAAAATTACCAAAATCAGTCAATCTTTTCTGAGCCCTGCATTAACAATATAGAAATATGATGGCAAATAACCCTCCCGGCATTTCATCTGATCTTGGGGGATCAGAGGGGCTCGGTGCAGCTAGGCTTCATTTCTGATTATAACCAATTAGGTACTATAAATCTGTTCCCGAAAAGGATGGAAATAAACCTCCTGACACTTGTCTTTGAGTATTAGAAACTCCTTTAATAACAGCAGCTGGGTATGTAAGAACCCATTCCAAATTACATGCACAGAATTACATAGGCTTCACAAATTTATGCTGTTCTCTAGTTATTACATCACTACATCACACCTTAATTATAACATTTAACCATTACATCACACCTTTCAGACAGTTCCAAACTATTCTACCCATCTCTCCACCCTGAACACGTCTTGAGTGTGTCAGGGTCCCACTCTTTTGGCATAAAATTGGCTCCTGAAGTGGTTTCAAGGTTGCAAGACGCCTAGACTTACTTGTTGGCTTTTATTAGTATCTTTCTCAGGGTAAGAGAGAAGTTTTCTTCTGTCCATTAAAAAAATTTCTAACATGAAATTATAAACATCTTGGGAAGCAACAAATGAAATTTTTTGTTAAGAAAAAATGAGATCCCAGCTGCACAAATAGTGCGGAAACTTCCTGTGTTCCACTTTCTGACTGTTGCCTCTCGTCTTGTTGCTCAGCACCACTGAGAAAAGCCTGGATCCATCCTCTTGACACTCTCTTATAGATACTCATATACATTGAAGCTGTCACCTCTCAGCCATTTCTTCTTGAGGCTGAACAGGCCCAGCTCCCTCATCTTCTCCTTGTAAGAGAGATGCTCCAGTTCCCTCATCACCTTTAAATCCCTCCACCGGACCCTCTCTTGTAGTTCCTTGTCTCTCTTGTTCTGAGAAGCCCAGAACTGGACACACTCCAGCTATGGCTTCACCAGGGCTGAGCAGTAGGATAGGATCACCTCCCTTGACCTTCGTGGGTAGGATCACCTCCCTCGACCTGCTGGCAGCGGTCTTTCCTTTCCAAAAAAATATTTGTTAGAGAAGTATTGCTTCTCTAAGAATCATGTGTTCCTTTGTCTCTTCCGTTGATGTTTCCTGATATCAGTGTAGAAATCATCATCAGTGAATCACCAGACTCAGGATCCTGCTATGGCAAACCCTGAATGCTCCCTGACACAGCCCTTCCTCCACCCATACGGAGCTGTTTCCAGGCGCAGAGCGGTCCGCCCCCGGTAGCACTTCCCCGCCTCCCGCCACGGGACGCACATGAGGAGGAGCCTCTGCGAGGGGCCGCGAGGGGAGGTGTTGTCCTCGCCGCTGCCGCTGGTGGAGCGTAGCGGGGCCATGTCGGCTTCGCGGGCTGCAGCGCCGAAGCGCGGCCGGGGGCTGGAGCCGGGGCCGGGGCCGGAGCCGGAGTCGGAGCCGGAGCCGGAGCCGGGAAGCAGCAGCAGCAGGAGCAGCAGCAGCAGGCAGACGTCGCATCGGCTGCTGGCCTACAGCGATGCGCTGCTCTCAATCATCGCCACCGTGATGGTGAGCGCACAGCCGCGGCGGGGGCAGTCCTGGCAGGCGCGGCCGGTCCCAGGTTTCCGCGTTGCGCCCGTGTCTGTCCGGCCCGTCCGGCGCTTCCGACGGGCCGCGTCTGCCGGTGCCGCCTGGCCCCCGCCCGGAGCCCTATCACGACATATCGGCAGCGGCCCCGGAGCCCCGTGGTGTCGGCAGTGCCAGCCGTGGCGGGGCAGATCACGACGCTGTGGCCGAAAAGGGGTTGTGACTTCCAGAGCTGCTCGTAGCTACTCCATCTGGGAATATTGGCGGCCAATATTTGAAATTTGTTAGGTTTTAGTGAAACTCTCCGTCATATACTCATAAGCTTTTTGTAATTTCAGATTTTGCCGGTGGCTCATACGAAAATACATCCTGACCAGGTATCACGTGTCTTTTGTTTTCTCTCGAGTTCTCGGAAGTAGATGCAGCATTGCCATTTAACACTCCTCCTGCATTTCGAGTTCCAGGCTTTAAGAAGCTGAAGCCCTTAAGTAACATTAAACTCAATGGAAATTTTGCATAGAGAATGAGCTGGTGAATTTAGGGTGAAAAGTTTTGTACTGAAGAACTATGTAATCTGCAGATACTGTGACATAAAGCTTGAATGAGCTGTATATTGTAGGCTATAGCCAGTTCCCTTTCTATGGAAAATGAACTGTCTATCTGACCAAAACATTTTTCGGAAAGCATCTGCTCTTCTTGGTAATAAATCACTTAGAGAAGCTGCTTCAGTAGTGCAATGTGAATGCTGGTGGAGTAACAACATCAGGCTGGCGTCCAGATACTAGTGAGGCTCTGCAGGGCTCCATCCTCAGCCCAGTTCTCTTCAATGCCTTCATTAATGACTTGGATGTCGTATGAATTTTAATAGGACAAGTGTCAGATTCTGCACCTGGGGTGGGGCAACCCCGAATATTTGTACAGACTGGGGAATGAGGTGCTGGGAAGCAGTGCCACAGCAAGGGACTTGGGGGTCCTGGTCGATGGCAAGTTGAATCTGAGTCAGCAGTGCCCTGGCAGCCTGGTGTTCTGCACAGGGCCAGGAGTTTGACTCGGTGATCATTGTGGGTCTCTTCTGTTTTTCTTCTCTTCAAAACAGATCTTTTATCTCACTTAGTATAGGAAGCTCAAGTATGATCTGTAACACAGCAATTATGTTGCATGGGTCTATTTAAACAATTGTCATCGTACATGCAAAATTTGCAGTGATTAAGCCCTCTCCTTCCTCCCTGCTAACAATCATCACATGAAAACTTGTGTGATGCTTCTACTTCAGAAGCCAGTGCTATGAAAATAAAAGTGGTATATTGTGGCCAGTTCTTTGAAATGCTTTATCACAGAACAGTGATGAGAGAGTGCATAAAAAAATTACAAATTGAACAGAGCATTGGAAAACCATTTTACAGATTGAAGAGATGTGTTGGTACATCATATGCTATATTTCAGCCTACTTAATGAGCTTCTAATAAACCAGTTCCTGTACAAGTTCCCAAAAAGATTGTTGGAAGAGAACTGCATTCTTGGGAGGCATTTTCAAAAAACAGATTACCTTACTGCTGTCTTTTCTCATTTGCAGATATTGGTAGTAATTCCATAATGTAACATTTAACTTTTGTTTCTCTGTTCCAGAAATTAGGTGAAAGTGTTCAGCAACTTCTTCTAGCAAAGATTGCTGTCTACTTGATGACATTCTTAATAGTCACAGTGGCATGGGCCGCTCACGTAAGGTAGGAAGTCTGTGTTTAACTCCAGAGTTAAAGAAAAAACTAATGTACATGTGTACATGTACATTACTATTTCGCTGACATACACCTGAGTTGTCCTTTGTTGAATAATACTGAAAAGCCATTGTAAAAATGCCACCCTTAACAGTGAGTAACTACTAGCACCACTAACATAATGATACAGAGAAAAACAAGCATTATATATCATTTTACTTTGCATTTTACTTCATATTTTAGATGGAATTAAATTTCTAATAATTGTAGGAAAGCATGACTTTGTAATTTGCATGTTCCACAACAGAGGAACTGTTACAGTTCAGCTGACCTAAAACTTGTCTCTCTGTCCTCAGCAGTGCTTCTCAGAAAATCAGTTGTAATGTTGCAGCTTATATATTTCATAGAGCCGTGGACACCCCCACCTGCCCTGTCTTGGTAGTTAAAAAGATATTGACATGCAGGCATCATACTGGAACCAGGGCAGTTTTTGTTGGAATTTTGATATTTAGAAATGTTACTGTGCAAGTGGATTGACTGTGTTGCAGTGGAGGTGGGCAACCTGTAATTCAGTACTTGAAGCTGATATCTCACATCCATGCTTTTATCACATTACTTTTCTTTGCTTGCATAAGTAAATGCTGGGGCATAATCTTTGAATAGTTCAGAGTTTTGTGGAGGGTGATCAGTTCTATTGATTCTATGTGATGGTTTTGTGGATGAGGAATTTTATGAGGAAGTTGCAAAAAAAGCTTTTTCTTTGTGTAATAATAACTGTGCTGTATCTTGAAGATAAATTATTTTAAGCCTTAAAATTCTGAAAATACTCTGTCATTCAAATGGAAACTGGGTTCTTAGTAACTGCTCCATGATTGAACTTGACTATATCTCATTTTACAGATTTTTCTAACAAAAAACCTTACTTCCATGTTTGAGATAAATGAGTTTTGGTAGCACCTGAAATGTTTATATTCTGGAGCAAAGTAATTCAGGTTCCCATATGCTATCATAACTGTACAATTTGTATATAGTGTTGTTAAATACATTTTGGGAGTTGGCTTGCTCATGATACCTTGCCTTGCCTTGACAGGTTGTTTCAGGTGATAGAGCTTATAGATGATGTCCTGGCTCTTCTAAATCTGGTAAGTCCTGTCAGTCTCACTGGATGTTTAACTGGCAAGTACAGGTCACTTTTTCATAGAGTGTTTGTGAATATCTGGAACTTTTTAATTAAGTAGCATAACTCTGCCGAATTTTCAACTCAGGGAGATATAAAGATCTTTAATTCCTCCATGTGAGGGGGACTGGTTGATAATTAACCTGTGTTTAAATTCCAAATATTTTACTTTAAGTCAAAAGAAGCTCTACAGTGGGTTACTCTGAAGTTCATTGGAGGGAACTGAGTATTTTTTAATGTTGTTTAAAACTCTGTTCTCTGATTGTGTGCAACTGGACATTGAATTTAAGCATTAGTTAAGCCCCATGAGATACTACTACAGGAAATTCTTTTAGAGGATTAGCTTGAGATGTTGTTTTCTTTTTTTTTGGTGTTGGTTGGTTGGTTGTGGGTTTTCTTTTTTTGTTTGTTTTGTTTTGGGGCTTGGGGGATTTTTTTTTAATGTTGGTTTTATGAAATATTTGCGATCGGAGATAAATGTTCTTGACAAATCAAAAACACCCATTTAGAAGGTATGGTACATTGAGCATTACTCCTTTAGAAAGAAGTACGTTAAAAAAACCATAGCAAAACTTTTACCTTTGGTATTGGTAATAAAACTACTGTTTTCTAAAATAAGCCTGTGCAGTTTGGCTAGCAGACCTGAAAGATGTGTACAAAAGTAGTCATTTGTTGTAGTCAAAGCTCAGCAACTTCAGAAATATATTTTTCATGATGTAGCACAAGCATTTGGTCTCTGTATTTTCTGGACACATCCTCAGTGGCAGTGCTGCTTGCTTTGTATTTTATCTAGTGCTTCAGTGTGCTTTTTTCTCTTTTAGGCTTGTATGATGATCATAACCTTCTTGCCATATACAGTAAGTACTTTTATAAATGTGACATATGTTTAAATTACAGTGTCTTTTTTCTGTCTTTATTTGGAAAGATTTTATCAAAGTATTCACCCTGAATCCATTATAGTAGTTAAGACTCACTTCTTTAAAATTGATGAGAATATGTTATAACCTTCAATTATTTCATGATTTAGACCTGACAGAAAATTAGTATTCTAGAAGAAAAATGATAGTCACGGAAAGTCATAATATCATAGAAATATAGACTACTTTGGGTTGGAAGGGACCATTAAGGGCCATATAGTCCAAGCCCTTGCAATGATCAGGGACATCCTTCAACTAAATCAGGTTTCTCAAAGCCCCATCCAACCTGACCTTGTGTACAACAGAGAGCCACTGAAATAAGATATTTTTTGAATCTTTTAATTTGTCTAATATCAGAATTTTCACAGTTATGAATATTATGTCCACCAAAAGCCATTAAACTTTATGCTCATCTACAGGCCAGTCTGTGATTATTATGAAGAGGTTTAGCAGTATCAACATCACAGCAACCTATCTCTCCAAATGCCTTTGGTGGGATCCCTGCATGTATTTGTGGCTAGAAATTTCATTTAGTGGAATTATGTTGAAATGCAAATTACTATTTAGGTTTTTGAGTTTCAGTATTGAATGAAGAGTGCTTCCATTTCTCTACTGTCATTCCTGTATTGCTTCTTATTTAAATTTTTGATCTGATTGTGTTCTTTTCCAGTTTTCCTTAATGGCCTCCTTTCCAGGGGTGCCTTTTGGCATCTTCTTGTTCAGTGTCTGTGCTGTTGTCATTGGCCTTATACAGGTATTGGAGCTATCTATTTACATTTTCGCCTTTTAATAGACTTTCTTGGGTAGAATTAAAAGGAAGTTTCTTGGTTAGGGCTCTAAATTGCTAAATGTGTTGTTTGAATAGCATTCTTTTTCAAAGTTGTACCTGTTCTGATAATGTAGTATCTGTATATAAGATGAGAGTTTGCATTAACAGTCCCCTGTGAAGCTGTTTTATCCAACTAAGTCAGCTGATGTCCACAAAGTTCCTTTCCCACTCTTCCTAAAAATGTGTTGGGGAAATGGCAATTGACCTCCTGCTGAGGTTCTTTCTGAGCCATGCAATGGTGGATGAGGGAACACAGGCTTTCCCCCTCGGTGCACTGGCTGTGTTTTTCTCCTGGTGCAGTGCTTTGTCACTTTTTGGTCCTTGTTACGGAGCTCTTTATTCCTCTTTGTGTAAGATCCATGGTCATGGCATCTGCAGAGGAGACTAAAATCTTGACATACAGTCTGTTGTGAAATCTCAGAGTTTCTAGACCAACCTTCCACATGAGAGTGAAGAATAAGTTTGAAGGTGTTTGGAATTTGTTGATTTATAGTTTTATGTTTTATATTTGAAATGCTGCATATACTTATATGTAATAAGTTCAGTAATGCTCTTCTTGTTGCAGGCTGTGATAGTAGCATACGGATTCTATCACCCACACTTGCTGAATCAACAGATACAGGAGTCTGAAAATCAGAATTTCTATAAACATCGTATCTTAAAGATTATCCTAAGAGGACCAGTTTTATGCCTTTTAGCAGCCATCTTTTCTTTTTTCTTTATTCCTTTGGTAAGTTCTCTCAGTTAACTGAAAACTTTGATGGAGCAGTTTATATGAGTTGTCTTTAGGGCTGTGTATGAAAATAGTGATGTCCATGTAAAGTGTGCAGACTTTCTCTGTTGCCAGTTCTTTGGTGGTGTAATCATGCCTGTGTTGCTTTTAATGTGTTCAGTTCAGACGTATCAATCTGTAACTTGATCCATGAGTTCATATATTCTGCTACAATATTAGCCTTGCTTGCTATGCCTGATGGCAGGCCTTCTAAACTCTAGCTTAGTATCTTACTTATCAGAAGTAGGTGAGATAATATGTAAGGTTACATGAAATAAACACCACATTGCACAAATTGAAGACAAGTGAATGCAATTGCTGCACTAACTTAAGAGTGTAAGAGCAGATGAAATAAGCAGACCAGTTAGCCAACCTGCATCTCAAAACAAATAGTTTTGGCTAAGGCCTGCTTTTTCACAGGCTTTTTCTCTTCCAGAATTGCTCCTCATATTAATAGCTTTTATCTTTTTTCAGAACTCCTGCTTAGAACCAAAATCTACTTTCTGAATGTATCCTGAACTTCCATTCCTCTTGTTCTTTAGGAAAAGATGGATTTAATTGAATTTTGAGAAAGATTCCATGGAAATTATCAGTGTCTAAATAATCTTCAAATTTGGGAGGAATCAGGTTGCTGTTGATGAAAGGGGCAGTTATGAGTCCAAAAGTGAAAAGGCCTAATTTTATCTGAAAATGTTTTCCTTTTTTTTCCGCACCTGGTTCACTAGTGGGTTGTTTGGGTTTTTTTAATATTAGCAACAGTGAAATTAGTCTCCAAGTTGCTTATGTGCTTAGACCTATGCAAAGCCTTTGAATGACTTACGACCCACCAGTGTGTTTTTGTGACATAAATAGTAAAGTCATAGAATATGTCAAATTAGAAGGGACTCATATAAGATTATGTGGGATAGTTCTTCAACTTCTAAAGCAGTCATTCCTGCCTTTTTTGTTAGCAGAATTATTTCCTTTCTTCTTTTAGCTTGCTTCATTACTGGTACTAAGTTAGCTATCAAAAAGCAGTATTTGGTTCCACATGGTTCAGGATGTGCACATGCATTAAAGCTTGAGCCTTTTTCAGGTTGTAAAGTGAAGATTTGTATTTCTCAATGTGATTATATCTAAGACTGAGAGTCATAGTTTCATATTAAACTTAGAAGGTAATTTATATTTTGGTAACTGTATTTGTTCATTTTCTTCTCCACAGTCTTATGTACTTCTTGGACTGGTAATCGTTTTTCCTCATCTCACTCGATTCATTAAATGGTGTAAAACCAAGATTGTTGGTGAGTAATAAAATTCATAGGAATATATTCAGATTAGGTTATCAACATGTTAACCAAACAGCCTGGAATGAAGTAACTTTAGTTCTCTTCCATTTTCAGTCTTGGAACATAGTGATTTTGGAGCCTATCGATGTGCTTCAAAGAGTTTTTCTCACTCACTGATTTTCCATATTTGTGATAGGATTTGTGTAAGGCACAACACATTTAAAGATCATTTCTGGGTGCAAAACCTCTTTGGTTTGTCCCGAGCATGTACATGCATGCAGACATATGTTTACTAATGATGGCTGCAGGCCAGCTATTCCTTTTACCTTGTAAAAAGAGAGCATGGGGATGGAAGAATATAGGAAGCAAACTCTGTGCCATTACCACTTTCTTCCCTGCAATGCTGAATAGTCACATATTTTTAAACTGGCTAGCGCTGCTTTATGGACTTTCTTGTGATTACACTTGCTTCCTCTTCCTACTCCTCTGGAGAAAAAAAAACAAGCATAAGTTTTTTCTTTGTCCAACCTGTACTCCTGAAGTGGCTAGCTAGGCACTTCAGAGTCCAGTCTTTAGAGATATGTTTGACTTTTCCTATAAAAGCTTCACCTTTTGACCAAAGTCTGATGTATTCTAAATCAAATAATTTGATGTCCGTTTTCAGCCCCCATAATCCAGAGAGGGTTTTTACTACCATGTAGTGGAAGTTCTTCATGCTGTCGTAGAGGACTTACAGCTATTGGGACTTCCTAGGGCACAGCATCTGATTTGTTTTGTTCAGTTACAGCTTTGAGTCATTATTCACTTGGTGAAAATTATTTGCCATACAGTTTAAAGGAAGTTTAATGTTTTTGTTGGTGAAGCACTTGCCTTGAAAAAAATATGAACTTAAGGGAGAGGCAGAGATGCCAAAAAAAGTGGAGTGACTGATCTGTGTGGGTGACTGGCACTCTTCTTTCTACAGGAAAAATTTGGCAGGTGCGGAGAAAGAGAAAGGAAGGTCACAGTAGGTTGTTGAATTACCTTGTTTAATGCTTTCTTCTTCTTTCATTATTAAGCATTTGAATTTTTTTACAGGTCAGAGAGATGAAGAGGAAGAACACCGCAGCTTGGAAACCTTCACCTTTTACCTCAGTGAGCCTCTGAGAAAGGAACGGGTAGAAGGATTCAGTGATGGAGTCTATGCTATTGTAGCAACTCTGCTCATTTTGGATATATGGTAAGACTTTGTGCTGCTTCTTACACTTTGTATTTTTAAATAGATTAACTTTTGTCTGTATTTAATATTTGAGGAAATAAAATTAATTAAACATTGTCTTTGACTTATAAAACCTGCAGTGGTTCCTTTAGGTATGATTTTCTGGAAAGATACAGAACACAAACCAAAGATACCTCTAACATCCATGTTATAGCAGTAGTGATCATCAGTCTATGTAATACATGTTGGGATGTGGAAACTTGAAGAACAAAGCTTTCTCTTTTGCTTACTTATATTTTCAGATGAATGGCTGAAACAAAAAAGGACTTATCAACAAAAGCTGTTTAGTCACAGTGGCAACTTTATTACATAACCCAAAGGAATGCCAGGTTACATTCAAATTTAGATTTCCTCTTGTATCTAATTTCTTTGCAGAACTGTTACTTGAAACACTTTTAAGTTACAAATTAGTGAACTACAGAGTGGATACCTGTTGTTTCCTACTTGCTCAGAGTAAAGCAATACAGTTCATTGTTGCTCCACGTGGGGTTTTCCAATAGAAACATGTGAAGTAAACTTAAGTTTTCTCTCCATAGTGAAGACAATGTCCCTGATCCCAGAGAAGTTGAGGAGAAGTTCCATGGCAGTCTTCTTGAAGCTTTAAGTGAATATGGCCCAAACTACCTTGCTTACTTTGGCTCATTTGTTACAATTGGTCTCCTGTGGTTTGTCCATCACTCACTTTTCCTTTATGTAACAAAAGCTACCCGATTAATGGGACTGCTTAACATACTCTCTTTGGCTTTCATTGGGGGGCTTCCACTAGCTTACCAGCTGACCAGTGAATTTGCAGAGAAGTCTCATAATGAAATAGAAGCCATTCAGGTCAGCTGCGTTACCACATTCTTTGCCAGCATATTTCAGTTTGCAATATGGACTACAGCCTTGCTTAATGAAAGAGAAACTTTGCATCCCTTTGCTAGATACGGTGGCAGGGAACATGCCTTCATGTTTGCCAAGCTAGCTCTCTACCCCTGTGTAAGTCTGGGGACCTTCTTTCTAACGTGCTTGCTAAGTGAATTTAGCACAGCAATTTTCCATCTTATGCAGATTGTAATCCCATTTGCTTTCCTTGCCTTGCGCATTTTTGTTAGGATTTCTTTAACTGTCATAAAGACCATGATGCCTCTCTCCAGACAGAAGGTTGTGTTGTTAGAAGAAGAGGAGGCATGTTTGTCTCCTACTGAAACACTGTCCTGAACTTCCATATAGTGCATGCAAAATTACAAGATTAACTTTAGTTCTTCTAACTCGCATTATCTTCATGTGTGAATTACACTGATCTAAACCAAAGCCTTCATTGACCTTAAAAAGGGCATATTTAAGTTTTAGCTGGTCATGCTGAAAACCCTTTTCCAAAAATCTATTGAAAATATTGGGTGACTAGGGGATACAGTGGGTAAATATGGGATACAAAGAAAAGCATGTTCCGTTTCCTTTAGAGTTAGTCTGTAGGAAAAAATGCTGCTTGACATGTAACTGCAGTGATGATTGATTAAGTGCACCAACAGGTGCCCAGCAAAATGGCAGCCAAATACTGGTATAGAAGCTGATTGTGCTACTGTAAGATAAAAAGTGAGAAATGGAAGACATGGATATCTCTGGATTTCTTGATGGTGCATCATGGTGGAATATGTGTGCATACTAGTTGCTTTTATTTTTTTCCTCCAAATGGTTACAATCTTCTGAACAGTCAAAAACTGGGGATAATATTTAGATACCTTCCTGTGTTTAAGTGGCTCTGTGTGTGAGTTTAGATGGGAGTTGCAATTGTGATAGCAGTCTTCCAGGCTACCTGAACACAAGTTCTTTGTTCTTTTTAGAAAAGGATATATGTGATAAACAAGAGTTCATGTAGCTTCTGCATCCAAGGTTTTGACTAACTTTGATAACCTCCCAGGGAAAAGAGCTGTAGGACTAGAGGTAAATTTGTTTTCTGTTCTTCTGCAGCAGCTCATCTGAAAAGTTTGGATTTCTCAGGCTTTTTATGTCCGTTTTCATGCCTGTTGAATAGAATAGCCTTTTGTTATTCTGAAGGCATGATGTCATATTCAAAGACAGCATGAGACTGCTACATGAGAGTTTCCCATCAGGTAAGGGAATGGAGTTTTTTTCCTGAGTAGTGGCTAGCTAAGGAATCCCACAGATTGCTGAATCTCAGGAAGACAGCAGAAGAAATTAACCCTTTAGAAGTTCCACTCTGTGGTGGATTTTTTTTAACCCTTATGTGCAGTTTGATAAGCATTATACTTATCAAGTTGTCTAGCTTCTGGCTGCTGTGGAAGCCATTACATTTCTTTTTGGAAGAGACATTCATTTGTATCTTGAACTGTCTTAGTGCCTGACAACTTTAATGCCACATTCAAAGGCATTTGGGGAATTTCTTTGTTCATCTTAAAAAAATGCTATGGCAAAGTATGCCTGAAGAAATTCTGGTCAAAACAAATTCAATTATCTCATTTTAGTTGAGATCAGTCTTGAAAGCACTTGTGCTTTTGAAGCACCTTGATACTTGTATGTAATTGTAAATACTACATACTTCATGCGAAGAGAGTATGTACAGCTGTTCAAGGGGATCTATACCTAGTTGAGGTTAACTGACTTGCAGTGTATTGTGTGTAACAGGATTTTTCTGGTGCTTAGTAAAAGCACTTTTGGTTCTGTATGGTTTTGTTTCTAATGTGCACCAAACACATAGTAAATAGTGAATATGTGTATTTGTAATAAATTTCAATCAGTGAAAAAACAAAGCTTGTAGCCCTTTTTTTCTGCTGTGCAGATGAAACTTATATCCAGTGTTTACAATTAAAATGATTCTGGATTTTTTTCCCTTCCAAATCATCAGCAACCTTGTTTTTGTGATTTTTGTATAAAACACACAAGTGCTTCTAATGTGATGTGAAGAAATGTTGATTCTGATTCTGTTGGTACTTGAAGGAAATGAGACCACAAACTGAACCTGATCAAGAAGTTTCACTGCAGGATTTACAAGGATGCTTTGAAGTGAAGTGAATTGTACTGTAAAATACTAAAAGAAACTGTATTGGCTAACTAAAGCATTTTTTCTTTTTATCTTTGCAAATAAGTAATTTGTTCTGCAAAAAGAACTGTTTTATTTTTTCTTGTAGTCAAGGTACCATTATTCAAAACAAATTTGGTAGTATCTTAAAATGTAAACTTGAGGGCAAACTTGATGTAAGGCTTTGTATAAACAGAGCTGATTTGGGATCATTATAATAGTTCTGATACCTTTTTGAGAAACAAACTGCATAATTTGAATTGTGTCATTCTCAAGTAGAACATTGCCAAATCTATCTGTAACTAGCTGTTCTTAACAGAATCACTGACCACCACAGGCTTTTGTCTGTAGGAGAATTACAGTGAAACACAATGATTATTACAATCACAGAATGGATGACATAGGAAAGGACCTCTGAAGACCCTCTAATCCAACCCTCTAGTTTAAAGTAGTGTCAGCCAGAGCTGTTTGCAAAGGTCTGCACACAGAGACACCACCACCAATCAACAGGTAATAGAATCATAGGATTGTCAAGTTTGGAAGAGACTTTCAAGACCATCCAGTCCAAGCCTCAAACCAGCACTACCCCTGAACAGCACTGTACCCACCAATCCACATCACCCAGCACCAGACCCAGACGCCTCTTAAAAACCCTGCAGGGACGGTGACTCCACCACCTCCCTGGGTGCCTCACCATCCTGACAGAAAATTTTTTTCTAATTTTTAATTTTCAAACAGGTCAACCCCTCTGAATGTGCAATTGCCCTTAGGAGTTAAACAAGTTGTGGGTTTTGGTTTTTTGTCCCCATTTGAAAAAATTTCCTGCATTTCAGTCTCTGTCCATTTATCAGACACTGAAAAATATCGATGAGATTCCTCCCATAATCCTCTTCCAGGCTCCATAGTCCCATCTCCCTTAGCCTCTGCTTGTGGGAGAGAGGGTGCAGTCCCTGTGTCTTCAACTCTCTTTGAGTGACAGCGGAGCAAACACCCGCCCCCCGGCGGAGCACAGCACACGCAATTACAGCTTCGCGGGCGCGGCTCCTACCCGCCCCTTCCGCCTGCCGCTGTCAGTTCCGCTCCCCGCCGCCGCCAGGATGATCCCACCGGTGCAGGTCTCGCCGCTGATCAAGGTGAGGGCGGTGGGTGGGGTGTCCCGGGACGCTGCGGGGCCCAGCGGGGCCGGTGGGCTCGGCGGGCTGGGGCCGGGGTCGGGGCCGGGGTGGGGG
>VYZS01034567.1:0-24058 GCA_013400695.1 Neodrepanis coruscans
AGTGACATGTTAATTACTAATCAGTGACTGCAGAAATTGATACATCAATCCCACATTTTAATGAGAGCTGTGTAAACACATAATCTGTGCTGGAATGCCACAGCAGTTAGTTTATATTCAGGTTGAATAGATTAGCATCCAGTTCTGCAAGAGGGGCAAAGAAACGGGAACCAAGGGCTGCATTATGTGAAGGATCTGATTTCAGTTTAGAAAATGAGAACACTATGTTTGTGCCATGGTGATCCTTGAAATTTCTTTCCTGTATAACTATGTAAGGATATAGCATGGACTTAATTTTGTCTCCTGCTGATGTGGAATTTAAACTGCCATTACCTGGCATTTCAGGACAGAAATGGAGTTAGATTCTCTGAATTCTCAATTATTCCTTCATGGTGAATATATACCAGCTGTTCAGGATTCCTGTTTAGTTTGTGCATCTCAGGTGCCCTTCCTCTGTTTATCTCGACATTCAGCTTTAAACAACTTGTTTTCTTCTTTTCAGATCCTGAGTGGATCAAGAGGTTGTTGCAAGGACCTTGCACATTCTGTGACTCTCCTGTGTTCTAGAGAAAAGCTCTGTCAAGATCAAAAGCATTTTCTCTCCTACATCAGCTCCCTTCAGCCTGGAAGGATGCAGAGCACAGGAACAGACTCTCCTGGAGGGGGAAGACATTGTCCACAGCCCTGTAAATAGAACATCAGAGGTTCTAGAAACTCCTTAAGTCCTGAGCTCATTCCTTGCTCCAGAGACAGGAGTACATCTGGAAGAGCCAGTTTAGAAGAGGTTTGGAAATGCACCCCTTGGAAGCCTCAGCAGGTGGACACTGACAAGGAGCTGAATGTTGAGCACAGTGTGAACTGTCCTCGCTGCCTGACACGTGTCATTTCCCAAAAGCTGGGATGGGAACAGAGGAGCTGCCTCTTGACTGGTCCTGGTGGGTAGAGAAGGCTTCAGCTTGTAGTGCTCCCCTTTGCTTTTTAACAAGCACTGGCACTTGCTGCAGAATATTAAACTCTCCAAGTAATTTGTGGTCCCAGTTTGTTGCTGAGGGAAGTGTGAGCCAGTTACAGCCATGGGAAAGGAATTGGCCATTACATTACTTTCACTCAAAGTCTAGAAGAGTAACTGCCTGGTAACTGTTGTAACAGTATTGAAGTCAGGAGGGGGATATTGGCTGCCTGGGTCAAATAGGAATCAGTGAGAATAATTTTTACATGTAATAATTGTTAAACTAATAGCAACTAGATTAAACACTAATATATATAATTTCCAATGCTCTTAAGTCTCTTACCCCACTTTCTGAACTAAGTTCTAACTCTTTCCCACTTTTGCCCATGAATTTGCCTTTGGTTTCACTTAACCCCTCTACCAATAAGAATCATCTTTTCCATTGTAACTTCGTTACCAAAACCATTTCTAATTCACATCTTCAATTAAATTAAAAGTTCCCCTCATTCAAGAATTGAGTTGTACACAAGTTTGACACACAAACAGTCACTCCCAGTTCTCTTTTCAGAATAACACAGTAAAAAACCCAAAGCAAACAGAACACCCCAAACCAGCTTCTCTGGGCAGCCTGTGCCAGGGCCTCACCAGCCTCTCAGGGAAGAATTTCTTCCCAGTGTCCCCTGTAAACCTGCCCTCTGTCAGTGTGAAGCCATTCCCCCTTGTCCAGTCACTCCATTCTCTTGTAAAAACTCTCTCTCCCACCTCTCTTTTGGTTCCTTCAGGACAACCCCGACTCCCTCATCCAGAGACTAATAAATACACCCCTGATGTAGCCTGGCTGAGCCTGGAAATCTGTTTTGCCTTCTAACTGTCCTCTCAGCAAAAACATCTTTCTTTCTTTGCCATCTGTTCCTACAGGAGCAGGAGAATCCTTTTCAACCTCCTATGCAGTGTTAGAGCAGTAACACCTCCAAAATGTGTACAGTTACTTGGTACAGTTTGTCTTGTTAACTTGAATCCATGCTGTCAAATAATCCTGAGTTTGTGTATTTCCATTCTGCAGAGTATCAGTCGCAGAGGTGTCGCCCTGTTTGTGATTCCTGACACTTTAACTGTGTGGGAAGTGCTCTACAGCTGTTGAGAAATCATGGAATTGTCCTGACAGTATCAGTCTCCCAACAGTGCATGTGTGATTGGTGCTTGGTTCCTGGATTCAATGACTATGCATATTTTGTTCATGTTCCTTCTCCTTCAGTAGGAGCAGGTTTTGTTCAGCTAACATTAAACAAGTCAGCTGTCCTTCTGTTCAGTGTCTCATGCATAAGCATGATTGTGCTGAGAGTAACATTACTATAGTAGCCTAGAACAGCAGAAGCACATTCATCTGTAAAATAATTAGCCTTGTTTGTAAATATCCTTGGAAGTGATACCATAATTGTATTAAAGAAATGTTTAGTTTTTTATTGCTGTGCATTGAAAATTGAAATTACTTCAGTGTGTCTGCAAAGAAAGAAAATGTAGCTCGTGGTGGCATCCAGTAAAACAAAGAGTAACCTCAGTACCCAAAGTGTGTGGAGTTTGGGGCCAGCTCTTGTACCTGGGACAACACTTGTCTCCTTCAGTGCTGGTGGATTGGGGGGGAACAGAACATCCATTTCCAGTATGAGCTGAACAGGAGGTTCATTTGTGGTGGTTGAGAAAACACTGTAAGTGGAAGCTGCAAGTCCTTGCCCAGACCAGTCAGTCAGTACCAGCTCAGTAAATGTTCCAATCCAGGAACTCTCCTGCCTGTGGAAAAGGGGAGGGAGCTCTGCAGAACCATGTCAGTGCTCTTAGAAAGAGCCAGAGAACATTTCTGTGAGAGTGGCTTAGAAACTGTAATAATATCCTGATCTGCTGAAGTGTTTTCAGTCTGGCTGACCCAAAGGTTCAGATTAGATTAATTCCTGGTGATTACTTCTGGATTGAGTTTTAATGCTCTGCCATGTAGAATAATGATAATGTATCATCAGTGATCATGGGCAACACCTTTTATTCCATCCTCATAAGGGTTTCTTGACATAAAGAAACTGGATGCAAACACAGCCCTTGTTAAGGGCCAACAGATCCCATTGAGTTACACCCTAAACTTCACATGAGACTTGTTTGTACAAGTTCAGTTTCTCCACTTTTTCAGTTTTCACCCTTTATGACTTTCCACTCGGGAAGTGGGACAGCCTTGGAGGCACAACTGCTGGAGGCTCAGGTGCCACCCACAGCTCTGGCATTGGAGAGAGGATGAGGAAGAGCCATGGGGCAGGTTGGGGTTAATGGCCAAGGCTGGTGCCAGCAGCTGAGCAGTATCCAAACCTCACAGGGAGGGGTGGAAGTGGGGGAGTCTTGCAGGAGATACAGGGGGTACCTGCAGAGGGGGTGCTGGAGGATGGGGTGTCCTACCTGGGAGTGTTCCAGTGTCCTTCCACCACTGAAGGATCCTGTCTGGAGCACGTGGACACAAAAGTTCGTGGAACAGTTGGACAAACTCCTCTTATTGCTGAACTCGTAATTAACAGCATAACATATAGGGTACAGCACAACCTCCAAGCAGCCTCTCTGCAAAGTGTCTCTGGGAAGCAGAGTGATGGAAGATGTCCATTCCAGACCTGGACAAGCTGTACAATCAGTAACATCTGATCCCTGCTGTGTTCTTACCACCTCCTCTTTACCTTGTTTTTCTCATTGCTCAACATTTGTTTTGCCAGAATAAGATGCTAATAAAATCAAGCGCAGTTACCAAATTGCTTTTCAAGTGTTGCATTCCAATTATAAATGCCTAATTCCTCCTTCCACCCAGTGAACCTTTTTGGTATTAACAGGCTTTACTATGCAAAGTCATGCAGGGGCTGTTTCGTTTACAGTAATTAAATGAATGTCAATTGTTTTAGTTGTTTCTGAGGGAGAGTTCTACATGAGTATTAGCATGTTCTGCTAACCCTTACGTTCTGCACTTCAGGCCTGCTGCAAACCCTTGGGGGTTGACCATTGACCTGAGACTCCATACCCAGACATGCCAAGTGCATCTCAATGAGATGAGCTCTTTTTCTCAGTTTCTATGGAACCAGCGGAGCGGAACTAATATAGAGCCCGCATATAGATGAAAGAATGAAGAGGAAAAAGGGCTTTACAGCTAAATTAATTAAGCAGATGTACCTGTCTAATTAAAGATGTGCTGTCCCTTTTGTACCCCAGCCGCAGTACAAACAGTATTTAAATACACTCTCTGCCCATTTCATCTATCAAAATATTTAGTGGGAACGCTCAGATGAAGGTGATATTAGCAAGATGAGCTTCCCATGTATTATTAATAGAAGGGCTCCCAATTATGCATGAATGCTACAGCATATCTTCATAGCAGTGGCATAAAAACCAGCTGCCCAAGCAGTTACCAAACAGCACATTTGTAACAGGTAGGACTGTTATAAATGCCCTCAACCAGCTGAACTATAAGGTTCGTGGCTGGGCCCTGTGCCCTGGAATTTCTCAGTGCAAGAGGCACCAGGGACTCAGTTTGCTTGGATTTGTCTTTCTCAGATTTCAAAGATATTTATTCTGAGATTTTCAAAGTTGCCCTCAAGGCTCGAAAGTCCAATTCCCATTCACCAACCCCACCAAAGCTGTTGAAAATCCCGATTTTAAACCCTCACAAAACAACACAGTATTCCCACAGCCATCCAGAGATCCAAGATCTTCCAACCTGAAGTTACTCTGCAGGAGCAAGAAGGAAATTTGGCAGGTACATCTCCCAGTTCTCCATATAGACTTAGTCACACACAGTCAAAGACAGCAACAAAGACCCACATCTATTTACAGCAACAGAACCAGAGAAGTCGTCTAAAACCAAAAGGCTTCTGGAGACCTGTGCTCCCTGAAGGGAGAAGGCACATCCCTCCTGCACATTCCCAGACACAGAGGCTTCCAGGAGGAAGCTGAAGCTCCTCCCCATCCCCTGGTCAGGGGGAATTCAGGCTCATACCCAAGGGAGAAATAGAGGGAGACATAATAAAGGCATCAAACGCAGCTCCCCTCTGAGCCACAGCACAAATCACACCCCTTTCCTACAAGCATTAAGGATGTGCATTTCCACAGCCAGAGTCTGAGACAGTTAACAGAGTGCTGTGCCTTCCATCAGAGATTTTCCAGGTAAAAAAGACTTACCTGAGTATTTACTGCAGCCAGAAATATCCTGGGCACCAACCTGCCCAGACCCAGCTCAGTCAGGGTAGCCACAGGTTAGGAGCTTCCCCAGGAAAACAAAACTTAGTAACCTCTCTGCTCCTGCAGCTCGTTATGTCCTTGACTGGATTCTGACAGTGATGAACCTGCTGCCAATTTCCTGTGGCTCTGGATATTTTTTCCACCAGCAGAACAGGGTTACAGGTGCACCTGCAGAGGGGTTTGTCAGCATTTTTTAAGCAATCTGAGTTAACAAAGGAGTGAAAACCTCTGCACCTTGGCCCCAAACACTGTGGTTGTCTTTAGGGAAAGTTCACTGCAGAGCTGGGAGCTTTGTTTTCCTCTTTGCTTTAGTGTTTGCTGACAGCAGCCTGGGACAGAGCAGTGCCTGTGTGGTTTCAGTGCAGAGCACTGGGTGAATTAAGACACAAACACATCTAACAGCTTTAATACTCCAAACTAGTTTCATGGGTATTGCATAGTTAAGACAAAACTACTACACAGAAAGAGAAAAAGATATTTGAATTAAACAGGACTTCCCTCGCCACAGTGTTTCATACCTTGCATCACGAAACAAAAGCCAAAAAAAATTCCTCTATGCCAAATTTCTTACTCTCTGTACTTCACTCAGCTTCAAATTTAACACAGCTTGGCTGACTTCCTCTTCCCTTGTGATAACCTGCCACTGCAGTGACCAGACTGCAAAAATTACAGGAAAAAATTTCAAATCGGCTCTTCCAGAAATCATCCTTTTTAATTACGAATGTTTAATTTTTTTACATGGAAGGGGCTTAATGATACAGCTTTCTATGAACTCAAAGATAGCATAAGGGTCTTGGTCAGCATTGACATAAAAGGCATCTTCATAGAAGTCCTCCAGGTCCTTGACATTCTTGTAATAGGCTTCCAGGCGCTTCTTAATATTTTCTTCCTGGTCTCTGGGGTTCTGCCTGAGTCGGGCCTGGATCTCTGGGGTGGGAGCTGGTCTGAATGTAGTGTGGTATCTGGAGATGAGAGAGAAATGCCACCGTTTCAGCCCAAGCTGAGAACACAGCAGCCATTTCCTGATACTCCATGTTCTTGCCTATCACAGTTTCTTGGATGTTCCTCTTTCTTCTCTGGGTTGGGATTTTAAAACAAAGGCTTCAGGAGAGTTCTCATCCCCAGAGTCCTGCCTGGACAGCTGACACCAAAGGAATTCTGAGGATGTTTCAGCATTGCCAAAGGCTACAACCACTAAAAGCTCCTTTGCCATCAGGTGTTTCAATTCCCTGCCACAGTAATTGGTAATTCTAACTCTGAGTAAATGCCTCCTCTGCCCTAACACAAAACCAGTTTATCCCTCTTCCTGCACAGCCAAATTTTCTGAAAGTTTTTGGATAGATGCAAAATCAGGGAGAGAAGCAGAGTCTGTGTGTCTGCACAGAGCTGCACTACAGCTCCTGCTGGTACAATGTGGTACAGAGTTCATTCCACATGGGAGTCACTTAGGGCACAGCTGAAGGCCACCCTCCTCCCTGCCCTGTAGCCAGTGGTGCAGGTTTAACACGATGCCAAGGATTAGACACAGCATCTAAAACAATTCAATTCACCAGGAATTTGGGAGGAATAAACCCTCGAGTTTGGAAGAAGAAAGCGTGTTAACTGGAGCAGATACTGAGCAGGCTAATCCTAATGATAAGAAATGCAAAGATGTGTGAATGATCTGCTGCAGCCTGTTCATTTCTGCTGAACAACCACATTGCTCATTACTAAAGCAAAGAGAACAGTTACAGCAAATCACTGCTGCTGTCACAAGTTAATGCTGCACCTCGAGTGAGATGTCTGAATAAATCACTTTGGGATAAATCCAGTACTTATGGCCTTAGTCTTTGAGGGTTATTTGCCTTTGATGCAATAGGATTCAACCTTTAGAAAAGTAAAACAGTGGTTTAAAATTTAAGTGGGGGGAATCATAAAGGCAGACCACGAGTGAAGTTGCAAATAAACACCAATTCCAGCAGGTATTCAAGAAGATAAATTTGTTACTTGTTCCCCAAAAAGCATGGGGGGAGAAGCCATTAAACCTGAAAGTCATTGGTGGGACAAGGGGATGTGATGCCAGCGAGATGAACTGCCATGTTTGGGAACCCAACCTTCCAGTCACTCAGTGACTCCAAAGAGTTTGCTCTACTGAGCAGGAAATCCAGCAGACAGGACCAGAGCCTGGGGAAGTAAAATGCAGCAAGTTTTCCATTTTCCCCAGCTGGGAAGCCTTCAAAATTCCCATGGGAATGTCTGAAAACCGTCTGCATTTAGGCTATGTTTCAGATATCTTCCCTCAGCATTATTTTACCAACCAATTTAGTTACCATTAAAATGTTAGACCTGAGCTATTTGCTACTGTAGGTTTCAGGCTCCAGNTTACAGGAGCCTGGGGAAGTAAAATGCAGCAAGTTTTCCATTTTCCCCAGCTGGGAAGCCTTCAAAATTCCCATGGGAATGTCTGAAAACCGTCTGCATTTAGGCTATGTTTCAGATATCTTCCCTCAGCATTATTTTACCAACCAATTTAGTTACCATTAAAATGTTAGACCTGAGCTATTTGCTACTGTAGGTTTCAGGCTCCAGGATTTAAAATGCCCTGCTCTGAGCAGAGCAGCTGCAGCAGCAGGAAGGTGGGTTGGTGCTCCAGCAGCTATGAAAGTTTCAGCTTTTCTTTTAAGGAATCCCTAAGCAAGAGTAACAGTATTCCTGAGTTCCTTAGATTTCTGTGAAGTCTATCTGGTGCTTTCATCTCACTGGCAGTCTCGAAAAATGTTAAAGATGAGGCAGGAGTGCAAACCTTTCCCCAGTGACGGGATCCGTCCTCCTCTGAGACAGTCGTTCCATGATGGACTCGGAGGGCAGATTAAAGAAAAACACCCTGGGGAGAACACAACAATTTAGTGCATTAAAACATCCTGAGAACATCACTTGTGACCTTCACCCAAATGAAGGGCACACTCAAACGTGGCAGTGACAGTCCCACCCAAATCTGCAGCACCACAAAACATGAGCAGAGGGACAGAATCTCTCTTCTGCTGCTTCTCCTCACACCTTGTTTGGTCTCCAGGTCTTTGGCACACACAGACTGTGTGTGCTGTGCACTGACACTGTGGATGGACACCAGTGGGGGAATTCCAGAGGGAGCCTCTCCCACAGTCCTTCACAGCCTGCTCACCATCCTGCAGTTACCTCTGAACTTCTCTGGATACAGCTGCTCAACCCAGCAAGCAAACAGACTCACAATGACATGCTGCAAAAGGGAAATTAAAAAATGCTACTGCTCAAGGACAGAAAAAGAGCTCATCTGCCAGTGTTATGCATTCCTGCCTAATAACAGCACTGCACTACTCAGGGCCCATGGGAGGGATTTTCCTCTTGCTGTTTTAGTCCACTTCCATTTATTTTGTCCTTGTGTGAATCCTCTGGTCTCCCACTCCTGTCCTGCATCCTTAAAAGCAGTAGTAAGACATAATGGATGCCACATGCTGATGGTGACAGTTCCCTTTGCCTTCAGAGAGCAGTGCCAGGGCACAGGGAGCAGCTCAGCACAGCAGAGCCTTGCTGGGGACACTGCTGAAGAGCAGGTATTAATGCTTCATTTAAAGATCAAAATCTGCAATTCCTATCAAGTCTGAACAAGTTCAGCACCTTAAAGAGTGTCAGTGGTGGGGGTTCCACATCAGGAACAGCTTTTCACTAGAGGGTGGAGCAGGACTTGCCAACTTGTTTCATGCAGGTGACACAAAAGCCTGACCTGGATCAAGGATGCAGAACAAAATCCACCACTACTGACTCCAGGCACTTCACACTGTGCATATAAACTGTTGTGCCCATCTCACATTGACTCCTCTGTTGCACTTTGGCTCATTAGAATGGTCCTGTTAATTTTATATTCATTATCAAATGCTCTTCAGGAGAAGATTCCTGACAAACTGCTGAATTTGAGCAGATCTGAGTCCTCTGTCCAGCTACTGGAGACCAAAGCAGATCTGGACAGAGATCACATTCAACAACTAATTCAATAAAAATAAAAAATAAGGCTTCCTTTGAACCTATGAAAATAAATTTTTACCAACAGAGCACGACCTGAAGGCTGTAAATACATCTTTCTTTATAACACACCTTCTCCTGCTGCTGCCTTCAAGGCCAGGCTTCCAATTTTCAGTTTTGTCTGCCTCTCACAGGAGATACTGCGTGCTTTAGACGTTCACCAAAGGAACACTTTACACTGACTGGGTGGGATCAGACCAGATGAAAGGCTGAGCTTTACCTTGGCATGCACATAGCAGATTACTAGAATCCTTTGTAGGATTTAAAGTTATGAAAATCATCTCTCTTTTCAAATGTTTACAGATAATGACTTCTATTCACACTGTGGTAACAAAATAACAGCCAGGAATAAAACATTCAAGATCTGGGAGATTCCAAAGACAGGAAAAGAACAACAGTTTCAACACTCTTTTATCCCTTACACTCTTAACATTTTGTTTTTCTTTGTTTCTGTTGCCCAACAATGGCACAAAAACGTGATTGTCAGAACAGGTAACATCTGATGATGTGTCTCAAGATGAATATTCTAGTAGAGAGGAACAACATTTATACAGTCATGATAATTGATACGGCTTCCTATTATATCCTGAAATAAACAAACCCACTAAAGGATTATAACCTGGCATATCAAGAAAGCTTGTCGTAATTCATAGTTACTAACACAAAAAAGTATTATGGTATTTGAAACAGAAGAGCCTAAAAACTCCACTTAAAAAGCTGCCAACAAAATGAACTCTGAAAGCCTTGTCTGAGATTCCCTTCTGTTTTAAACAAGATGCTGCTTATTATCCAGTCTGGTGTCACCATTAAAGAAAAGTGTAGGGGGAAGATGTGGGAGGGTACAGACATCCCTGCTAATATGGATTTTTTTTCCCCTCACATGCACTGCAAAACAGCACACACAGAATACACTACACAAGAGCACAGACTCCCAATCCAAGGGTCCTTCCAGGGGAAGGTGGGTGCCTTACCCTGCCATTCCATACATCTCCTATAGATAAGAGAGAACAACACTCCCCAGGGCTGTCAGTTTAAAATCGTTCAGAAGCAGGAAAAAAAAAAGATGAAGGGGAAAACCACTGACAGAACTACAGTCTAGACTTAAAATACTTCCAATTAGAAAGCTTTATTACCATTTTGAAGGAGACACACACCCCACTCAGTCTATTATGCAGCCCCAGGAGGTTTACTCACATGAGTAAAGCCTACTTCCCTCTGTGAAGCCTCAGCCTTGGCTATGATACATCTCCTGCAGTTCTTCAAGGTACTTCTGAGCCACATTTGGCCTCTGTCCTTCTCTCAGGCTACTGTGACTCTTTAATGTCCAGGTAACATATTTGTTGGATTTCTTTTAGAAATAAATCCTGACCTTGATCCAGCACTCCCTACAAGTACTGGCTTCACCTCCAAGCAGAGCTTGGCCCCTTTTACATACCAAATGTGATTTTTTTTTCACATAAATGCATCCTTTGTAAAGCTCACTTTAGGAATCAGCCAGGCTTTGTATGTTGTAATGTGTCACAACTCCTATCAAGGGGAAATATGAAACAGATGTCATCAGAACTGGTAGACAGGGAGGCGAGGAAACACAGCCTCATATCAAAGTATATCACATTATCTTGCTAGATTAGCATCCAGCACAGCTCCCCTGCCAGAGCTGCTAGTTCAGCATCCACAGGTGAGTCATGTCAGTCAGCAGCCAGGTGAGATGCTCCCCGAATCCTCATTGCTGTGTCACAGGCTCAGCATCCACCTACAAGCAACCAAAAACCACCGGTACCCAGTTACAGACTGGTGCTCTGTGGGGTACAACTGGGTGCAGCCCCTCAGGTCTCTGAGGACAAATGTCCCCCCAACTCCCACTGAGTGACAGCACTGCTGCTGGGTGCAGGACTGGAGCCAAGGGAGTCATAAGCACAGGTCTGTCCCTTCTCCTTTATTCCATCTTCCAGGAGAGGGATGTGGGAGAGGGTCCAGTCCTGGCAGCTTTCACTGACAATAAAGCCATTAACACAAATATTAAAAGGCAAAATGTGTGTCAGAATCCTGCCTCTTCCTCACTGTACTTGACATCACTTATCTAACCTACTGCAGCTTCCAGACCCATTAGAAATTAAACTCCAACAAATTAATAATGTTGATGACACCTTCACTGTGTGCCCAGTCAAATTAGAACCAGTTGCCTTTGGAATGAATATATTCCAGCTCTAACAGCTGGAATACAACGTTGTTTTCCTACCAGCCATCTGGCATTCCAAAGGGGTATTCCAGTCACTTCTGGCTTCTGACTACTCAGGCAGCATCATCTAAGATCCTGGAGGTCACCAGGGCATCCTGATGCTTCCCTTCTCCAATGGAGAGGAGAAGGTAAGAGCACAGGTGTTATTTCACACCCAACCGTGAGACAGCATTTTTGGGAAAATGTGTCACAACCACACAATAAGTGAAGGAAGGTTTGTTTGACCTACACAACAGCATTCAACTAATCCTGGGCTGCATTTGTTCCAGATGGCAACCAACCTAGTTAATCCAAGTTATTAACAACTGGCAGTGCTCAGAGCTGTCCTTGGAAGAATTTATGTGGTGGTGGTTTTCCTGTTTTCTGGGTATAATGTCACCAACTTAAAGCACCTGGAATGGAAAAATTACGACTGTTGTCATAAGACAAGCAAGTGCTGTGTGCCTGAATCCTGGTATTCCTGTTCTGGGGAATAAGGAGCTATGGGCAGTCCCTGGCCAGGATGGCTCCACTGCCCTGCCAGCTGCCTTTTCATCTCCAGAGAACTCAAGCTCTGCCACAGCCTTCCACCCGTTTAGGTCCTGTAATTTAAACACAGCTGGTTTATGAGGCTCACTTAGATGGATCCAGATGTTGACTCTTCTAGACCTGAGCTGTTTACTTAGGTCAGATCCTCATCCTTGGCATTTCCCATTACCTGGAGTTGCTCTGGGTTGACATGGGTGCAGTGAAGCCCAAAGCCAAGCCCTTTTTATAAAGCTATTGTCTGTGAAATTCGACCTATACCATTAAATCTAATTGAATTCAAACCTTGTTTTCCTTTAATGATGCAAAGACAACACAACATGGTATCTGAGACAGGATCCTGACTCCCTAGCTGGCTTTTCAAAACAGAGATTACTGACTTGTTTGTGGCTGTACCAGGGCCAGATCAAGCCTTGCAATAATGTCAGGATGCTCAAATTAAAATAAGAATACAACACCAACCAACAGTGGGCCACTTCTAAATGTAGCATTTAAACTTTTGAGTTGAAACTGCAACTTTAAAAATAGTAAGCCATTAATCTTTCCCTTATTTTCTTGACTCCTATATATCTTCTCTGTCTCAGGCAGGTACCAGCTGCCATATTCCCATTCTTCACGCTCTGCACTCTGCAAAAAAAAAGAGGCCCCTGCTGGCCAATTCTTGTTTAAAATTGTGCATAATTGATAGTGGCAAATCTACCCCAGCTGTGTCTAAAATCTCTCCAGGGGCAAGAAAAACACTCTCTGTGACTGTCATTAACTACTAAATTAGCAAGTGCTCCTGGCAGTTTACAACGTACCACATCAGTCTGCTTTAAAAAAAAAAACAAAAACAAAAATGTGAAGATCAGATGCCTGTGTGATCTCAAAGTTACAGCAAACTTTGCTGGCAGAACTTTGACAGAGCCCCAGCTAAATGAGAGCAAAAGGGAACAGGAAAGAGAGAGGGAAATAGAGAGAGGAGGAAGAGGAAAGGCCGAAAAGTTACCTTCTTTCCAAGCAGACAAATAGAAAATGTCAAATTCAAGGCTAGAAAATTGTGCCTGTGACAAGGAATAGAGCATCTAACACAGTAGTGTTACCTATGGCACAACTCCCCATGGAAAATGACTCTCCTGGAGGACACAAATTGGGCAACACAACTGCTACAACTTTTGTAATTGAAATATAAAGCTGAGAAAGAGATTATATTGTTGAAGTGTAAGGAGGAAGTAGCTCCCTAAAAGGCTACTGCAGGTAAAATCCTGATGTGATCTCTGGCACAAACACAAGCTCCTCCCTTTGGTTCATAAAACAGCCCAAGCAGGCAGAGAAGGAAATAACAGAGTTCTCACAAATTAATGGGAAAGCCTTGGGAGGCATCATGGACTGAACTGGCAGAGAGACAAGAACCATCTCTAGGAACTGTCCTGGATTCAACTCAACTGTAAGACCCACTGATAAAACTGACTGTGTTTTTTGGTTTTAAAAGTTTCCAAAAATGTATAAAACTGTACAAACTTCTGGATCACACAAGGACCACAAGCCAGACAGGAGAGGGATGGCAGGCTTGGTCAAGGTACAAGAACAGTCTGCACTGCAAAAATGTCTTTTCCTTGGGTAGTATCACTGAATGATCACAATAATATGGCAAAGCAAGTTAGTGGTCCAAGTCGACAGGTACAAGGAAGTTCATATTTGAACTGAAGTGCCTAATCTCAGCTAAAACCCAGACCATCTTGTCTTTATTGACTTTCCAGCCAGAGATACTGGCTTGGATCAATCAGTTTCCCTAAAGAATGTTCCCTTTCCTGTAGTATAAAGACACCTTGAACCTGAAACCTTGGCTAAACCTCTTCTCAAGCACTTTGCCTCAGACACAGGATCCTGTTTCCATAATGACATTCTGCATTCCCAAATCCCCTCTTAAAAATTAAAAATTAAAAACTGGTTTCACAGATCCTTCAACCCTTTCCCCAGACTTGTTCAGGTTTCTCTCAATGCAGCTCTAAACCAGGTGTTTTGCCCATGGGTAGCCAGACTACAAAGACTCTTCTGAGGCTGCACTACTGACTGGACATGAATCTCAGTTTACCTGCTCTGCATGTCTCTGCAATGGACAAAACGATCCTTATCTCTTATTTATGGAAGGAGCTGTTGGGAGGTTTTATTCACTGATTTCTTTCAAATTCTGGGATATCTTCTAATGAAAGATGCTTGAGTCTATTTTGGGAAGTAATTTCACCCTCTAGGTTTCAGCCATAAGGGAGCATACACTGCATAAACACTAAACCACAGGTTAATCAGCACAAGTGTTTTGCTCATCGAGCTCCTGTAATGATTCATGGGATGACAAGCTCTTTCCAGACACTGGATCTTTTCAAATGGATGCATTTCTGTCGAATAACTACAAAAGGCAGCTAAGTGGGGCACTATTCCCAGGACGTGGCTTCTGGCCAGGGGAGTGAGATGAACAACATCCTCTGTAGCTGCAGATGTTCCCTCCTTTCACCAGCAGTGCAGAGTAATGACTCCATTGGATGTTTTCCACCCACCAGTTCCATGTGCAGAGCT
Source organism: Neodrepanis coruscans (assembly GCA_013400695.1). Taxonomy (NCBI): domain Eukaryota; kingdom Metazoa; phylum Chordata; class Aves; order Passeriformes; family Philepittidae; genus Neodrepanis; species Neodrepanis coruscans. Next base: position 14,556 of record VYZS01034567.1, read on the forward strand.
CCACCAGCCCAGACATCAGAGGTGACAGGGTCCCTCCTGTGTCCCACCCCACCAGCCTGGTGTCTCAGCAGCATCCCAGGGGTGCCACACCAGCTCTCACAGAGGGGACAGGCACTGGATGTTTGACAGAACAATGGGCTGGATCTCGAGCTGGGATAACACAAAGAGGCTCCAAGGGCACCACATGGATTCACACCAGCAAAGAACCCCAGGCCCTTTGGCAGCCAGAGCTCTCCCAGTGGTCTGCAGAACTCAGGGCTGTGTGAGTGTTACATGAGCACAGAGAAAGGCACCCAGAGACAGAACAGATGTTTTTGTAGGAGTGGCTTCGAAGCATTTTTAAAGCTTCCTTTGAGAAGGCAATATTAACTCTTTCCATATGTAATAAGTGGCTGGGATGCATTAGTACCTCCACTCNCTTCTGGATCACACAAGGACCACAAGCCAGACAGGAGAGGGATGGCAGGCTTGGTCAAGGTACAAGAACAGTCTGCACTGCAAAAATGTCTTTTCCTTGGGTAGTATCACTGAATGATCACAATAATATGGCAAAGCAAGTTAGTGGTCCAAGTCGACAGGTACAAGGAAGTTCATATTTGAACTGAAGTGCCTAATCTCAGCTAAAACCCAGACCATCTTGTCTTTATTGACTTTCCAGCCAGAGATACTGGCTTGGATCAATCAGTTTCCCTAAAGAATGTTCCCTTTCCTGTAGTATAAAGACACCTTGAACCTGAAACCTGGCCTAAACCTCTTCTCAAGCACTTTGCCTCAGACACAGGATCCTGTTTCCATAATGACATTCTGCATTCCCAAATCCCCTCTTAAAAATTAAAAATTAAAAACTGGTTTCACAGATCCTTCAACCTTTTCCCCAGACTTGTTCAGGTTTCTCTCAATGCAGCTCTAAACCAGGTGTTTTGCCCATGGGTAGCCAGACTACAAAGACTCTTCTGAGGCTGCACTACTGACTGGACATGAATCTCAGTTTACCTGCTCTGCATGTCTCTGCAATGGACAAAACGATCCTTATCTCTTATTTATGGAAGGAGCTGTTGGGAGGTTTTATTCACTGATTTCTTTCAAATTCTGGGATATCTTCTAATGAAAGATGCTTGAGTCTATTTTGGGAAGTAATTTCACCCTCTAGGTTTCAGCCATAAGGGAGCATACACTGCATAAACACTAAACCACAGGTTAATCAGCACAAGTGTTTTGCTCATCGAGCTCCTGTAATGATTCATGGGATGACAAGCTCTTTCCAGACACTGGATCTTTTCAAATGGATGCATTTCTGTCGAATAACTACAAAAGGCAGCTAAGTGGGGCACTATTCCCAGGACGTGGCTTCTGGCCAGGGGAGTGAGATGAACAACATCCTCTGTAGCTGCAGATGTTCCCTCCTTTCACCAGCAGTGCAGAGTAATGACTCCATTGGATGTTTTCCACCCACCAGTTCCATGTGCAGAGCTCCACCAGCCCAGACATCAGAGGTGACAGGGTCCCTCCTGTGTCCCACCCCACCAGCCTGGTGTCTCAGCAGCATCCCAGGGGTGCCACACCAGCTCTCACAGAGGGGACAGGCACTGGATGTTTGACAGAACAATGGGCTGGATCTCGAGCTGGGATAACACAAAGAGGCTCCAAGGGCACCACATGGATTCACACCAGCAAAGAACCCCAGGCCCTTTGGCAGCCAGAGCTCTCCCAGTGGTCTGCAGAACTCAGGGCTGTGTGAGTGTTACATGAGCACAGAGAAAGGCACCCAGAGACAGAACAGATGTTTTTGTAGGAGTGGCTTCGAAGCATTTTTAAAGCTTCCTTTGAGAAGGCAATATTAACTCTTTCCATATGTAATAAGTGGCTGGGATGCATTAGTACCTCCACTCAAAACTGCTTTACATTTCTCCCCTCATTTTTATTCTGTGCCTCCTCCTTACTCTCAGCTGTTATTCCAGCATCTTTGCATTCCCCCTGGAGTTCATTCCAGCGGTGCTTTATGAATCACAGAATAAGATGGCAGCCAGCACTGTTTTGGAGTACTGTGGCTGGCACCATTTCCACCCTCCTGATTCCTGAGGGTTAATCCAACTCTGCCTCAGATAATCGAAAGCCTCTGCAGCCCCAGAGGCCCGAGGTCAGGAGCTGAACCCCCTTCCCCAAATGCAGCTCTGTTTCCTCAGATCCCTGCAACCCTCCTCTGCAATAATTAGATGCTGCAAAACAGATCTGGAGCAGAGCAAGAACTCCAGGGTTAAGCACCAGCAAACTCATCGCAGAAATGATGCCTTTGCTACCTGTCTGCAGGTTTCCTTTAGAACCTCCTGCTCCTAACAAGGAAACATATACTTTTCTTCCTTAATAAATAAACAAAATCAAATTTATAGTAAATGATACTTAACCCCCACCCCCATCATTTAAACACTAACTTTGGTCATTAGTAAGATATTTGGTAGGTAAAAATAAATAAAAGAACTGACACCAAGAAAGTGTATGATTTGGGGGCAAGGGGAGGGAATAAAAGAATGGATTATAATGTGTCATTTTATATATGTGTCAAAGGAAACCAATTTCATAATAGGGAATAAAAATTCCCTGTTTAAATACTGTCAAATAAATCCTCAAATGTAATAGGGTTCACTTCTGGGGAAAGGAAAACTAAATCTGATTAAATATTAATGTGGCGTAGTATTAATTAAGAGAGAAAAAAGTCCATCAAGAGAACCCCAATATGTTTACTGTGTCCCCAGGAAGCTGGAAAATTTCACAATCAAGTGTGTAAATGTTCTAAAAAAGGGTCCTGAATATTTTATGAATATTTGTCATAAAACAGAAATAATAACCACTGTGCAGAGCTATTAGAATTAATATTTATGCTGCCCGCCATGAAATATTCATGGGGACAGAGAAAGGGGGGCCCGTAAGACAAGAATTAATTTACATTGGGCTTGGTTTACCCGCTGGCTTGATGTTTAAAGACGGGTTGACAAGGCTCCATATGAACCCGTCAGTCACTTGCAGCGGTAGGTGGGGTGAAGGCAGGGGGAGGCGGGGGGGAAACGGGTCCAGGCTGCTGACAGCTCACAGATTGAGTTTCTGACAGCCCTTAAAAAAATCTAAACGGCCCCCCACCTTTTTTTCCTTCTTCCATTGCCCAAGGCGCTCTGTACTGCCACCGTTCATCCGATCTCCCCTTCCATCTGCTGAAATTAAGGAATTAATGAGCGCTATACACTTTACAGCAGGCCCCAGGAATGTTTACTGGTGATTAAATTATAATGCAGCCAAGCTGTATAATTCATGAACCAATTAAAGGAAGTGTTAGTTGATTTGATGGGATGAGGACGTACAAAAAGCATTTAACTAATAGGGAACCGTGGGCTGCCGGTGGCTTTGGCTTTCTCGGATTACGCGGCTAATTGCTCTGCTTTATAGGGCTGTCACAGATAGCCATACATATTTCATTGTTCTCAAATACTTCAATTGTTTGCTTTCGTGTTGCTGCTGTAATATGTAGAAGCCCAGCCAAACTTCAGTGTAGTTAAAGCACTACTCTGCAAAAGCAGGTTGCTCTGGGAGGAGGGAGGGACGAGAGGGGCAGAAGGAGAAGGCTGGCTGACAAAGGAGTAACTTAAAGCCTCAGAGTTAAATGTCACTCAGCAATTACATGATTAAAAGGTGCAACATATGATAGTCTTTTGTTTTACAACTTTTTGGACACTAATATTCTATGCTGACTTCACCGCAGAGAAAATATTGGTACAACGAGCAGCTTTTTGTTTTTAATACTCGGGGGCGAAAGGAGGAGGTGGAGAGGGAAGTATATTAAAAAAAAAATCCAGCAAGGAGCAGCTCGATTGCTGTGGTTATCAGGAATAATACATTGTGTTTAAACTTACACGGTTTGATATTCTCAAATACATGAGAGATGAAGGGGGTTGATTTCCCATCTGGGAGAATGCTCAGTGTCTAATTCAGGGAGCTGCAGAGTCGTGCCAGCTACTCATCCCAACAACTTCAGTTTATTACACAAGGAATGGGGGAATTTGCCATTCCTGCTGTTTCACAAAGCACTCCCCCACAGCTGACAGGCCACAGGATTTGATGAAACGGATTCTCTGGAATTGAAGAGGCCTATCAGCCAAGTTTCTCCTGTTCTCAGTCAAAACAGGCACGTTCTTCCAGCAGTGAAATCCCCAGCCCATATACAGAAGTACAAGTACTGTAAAGAAATTAGGCATCACCAGATAAACACCACACACGTGCACTAATTCATGGTTAGACCCCGAAATCTGTTGAATAAACAACAAGCTGGGTGAATATTCTATTTCTGTAGCTCAGCAATGAACACTGCAGAGCTCCATGGGTCCCTAACAAGGTGTATTGTCACCCACCTGAGGGACACTGTGGTAAATCCCGACCTCCTAATTCAGAGCTTTACATTTCAAAGTGTTATACAAACACCAACTCAATGACTTTCAAGATGTGCTGTTATGTAAATCTCATAATCTGGTTCATCCCTTTCCTCACACTGGATCCCTCCAGGATTTGGCTTTGGAAAGCAATCCTTGTGGATTGCCCTCCACCAGAAAAGCAGAGTTTCTTTGCAGGTCAATGCAGGGAGGAAAGAGAAGCTACAGTCAGGGAATACTTACTTCTTTCTAAAAAGCAGAGCAAATCTGAGTAGACTTAGAAATAAGGAACTGAACATCCCATTTCCCAGGGTGAGGTTGTTCAGGTGGAGAAACAGGTGGGAAAAAAAAATCTTGGGCTACTAAAGAAAAAAGATTTCTCATGTAGCTCAACCCCACTGTTAAAAGGGTAGAATAAAAAAAAATAATTTCCTTTATTGAGAACTACTATATACCAATAGTTTTTCCCTTCTAAGTAATGCAAAACTTTGGCTTAAGACACTAATTTAACAGGTAGGCTCCAAAATATGTGATAATGACAGCAGTCACACAGCTGGAAAACTTGTCATTAACCCACTGGCAGGTTGAGTAAAATGGAAATTGGATTGCCTGTTCTAGAAAAGAGAAAGGTTAAATTGTCTGGGAGATAAAGTTGATCCTAAACTCTCCTAAGTGGGCAGTGCCTCGGCTCTGAAATCTGATTAGGCAGATAATCATCTGGACAGTTCCACACACGCTGAAAGCCAACATGAGATCCTGGGAGGCTTTGAATGGTATCAGTGTTGGACTAAACACGTCTGCAATTTGGTAAAACCCACGAAATACACTGATGACATTCAGCACCCGGGACAGCAACACAGAGTGTTTGTTAGTAACAAACTGTGTGTGGGGAGACAAACTGAGCTCAGTCCCAGCAACAGGGAGAGGCAGCAACGTGGGTCTTGCAAAGAGGAAAAGCAGAGGTGAGACCAGGCTCTGGAATCACTCTGTGCCACTGATTGCTAACAGGAAACGTCAGAACTTGGCAATGTCAAGGAATCAGAGGCACTGCAGAAAGTATTTTCTTTGTTTCTTTTGAAGTTCTCTGGATATAATCAATCACACAGAAAAAACTCCTATCTTTTGGTTCGATGTGGGAAGGGCTATTTGCATTTCAATATGTTCAACTTATCCTGCCAATAAAAACATTGAATCATGAAGAAGAGATCAGGCCACTGGAGTGAAAAACAAGAGATGACACCCTGCAGACCTTTCAGATAAAACAACTCCTTGTTTGTAACATTTCTGTTGACGTCCCAATATTTCTGAATGATTGGGTTTTCAAATGAGATCAGTCAGCATGCAAATGAGGAAACAGGATCAAGACATCTCCCATATCTGATTGGGTAGAGAAATTATCAAAAGACCCTTTTTTCATATCAAATTTCCATCACAAAAGGTCAAACTTTCAACTCCCATTACTTTTGCTAACTGCATTTCACTGTGCCTGCCAGCTCATTGCTGCTGCTGTTTTCAGAGGGAAAAAAAGAGTAGTAACAAACGATTCCATCTTCTCCCACATCTGTCAGACAGGATGGACAAACATTTTCTAATCTTATTCTATTTTCCTCTACAGCCTTCAAAATCCTTGCAGCCAAAACATCCCTTCTAACCTGATTAGCTATTCCTAGGTTGTTTTTATTTTTCTTATGGGTTCTCTTCATATTCTCTCCACTACTGACTGACAGAGCACCAGCTGTTTTGCCAGAATGTTTTGTCCTGCAATTTGGCCATTTAAAATACTTTCTGATGTGTGCTTTCCTAAAATATATTTCCCTATGTTGTCTGGCTGGACTGATGCCTAAATACTCAAGCAATGGATGTTCCAGAAAAATAAAAGACAAAGGGAAAACATTTCAAGGATTTCCCTTCCCACAGGTACATTTTCTCTTGCAGTTCATCCTGGACACAAACACTGCCTGACCTTCTACAGATTTGGAACATCTGATCATGGCCTGGGACTCCAAGGTTTTGCCCAAAACACTCAGCTCACACAAATTCAGGGGACTCACACCCCTGTGTCCAAGCAGAGGAGTAGCTCAGCACCCCAAGGTGCCATCCACTGCTTTTCAGGTTTCAAGCTGAATTTTGGAGCAGCAGAGGTAACAAGTGAGGCAAGCACAAGAAAATGAATTCGTGAGTAAAAGGTGCAGGACTCGATGTATTTGCTGCTCCTGGTCCCATAAAAATCTCCCTCAACATTATTATCATTGCAACATACACAACCCCTCAGAACAGTACCTTGAGATTTCTATTATTCTGGGTTTTCTCTGTTGTTCTTATTACTCAACAACTAAATGTTTCACAAAGCCATTTCCTACAGAAATATTTATGTTCCCAAATGTTTATTGGCCCCTCTATCATGATCAAGCTTTTATGAGCATTCTATATAGAACACTGAATTAAATACATAATTCCTGCTCTATCAGATCTTGGCTCGATGCTCTGTTTGTCTGTTTTACACAGCCAGGCACTGTGGTGAACTACAGAACACCTTAGAGAAAATCTAATTTATATGGTAAAGATATTTCTATCCACTCTGATGTGTGGGCTGGTAATTACAGAAAGCTAATGAGGAGGATGAAGGGTTTAAATTCCATTAAAGGCATTTTCTTTTTTTCCTGAGACAATTTTGGTCAAAGTAGTTTGAGGAGGAGCTGGGGATCTTAGTCAGTAGTTAAGGTCTGGAGTTCAGGAGATTTAATAATGGGCTCTTCAATGTAGCTGAAAAAAATTAAAAGTTCTGCTGACTGGAAACTACATTTGTCATTCAGACACATTCAGAATTGAGGTGTGGAGCTCTAATGATGAGTAACTGCATAGTAAGTTACTCAGCCTTGGATTGATTGCACAGGCAACTTTTAAATAGAGTGATTTTTTTCCCTCTAAAAGATACTCTAGTTCAAACAAGACTCTGTCTAAATCTGTTACAAATTACAATGTGTTTGGAATTAATCAGACAGAACGTGACATCTAACAAAAAAGAAAAAGATGGATTTTTATTCTAAGAACTGTTTTAAATAAAGATTTTGTTCCTTAAAAAGCTTAACCACTTTGCATAACTGTTTGTACCCAGAAATAAACTGAAAGTAAGGGCACTCACCTCCACTTGCAGTTTGCACACACCAGGAAAATGTGAAAAGCTGAGTGTTTATGGTTATTCTCTCCCTAATAAAACACAGAACTCTAATGCCATAATGAAAACCACCTCTTGGAAAATCAAATCCTCTGCCTCTTCCAAGGGCAAAACTTCCAGGTAACATAACAATTAAAGATTGATGGTTCACACAACCCCACCAACTCACTGGCACTCTGTGTACCATGGAAGAATGGGGCATATTCAGAAATACTAAACCTTTGCAGAACATTTTTAAGGGCAGGGAAGGAACCCAGAAGACATTTTTGTTTTGGCTTCCGGGAAAGAGCTCACAGTGCCATAAATCACCCCCAAATATCCACAGTGATATCCCATCTTTCATTTAAAAAAATACTGCAGCTTCTTTCAGGAGCACTGCCACTTGCCATTTCTTTGAGGTAATCAGATAGCTGTTAATTAATAAACCTGTCAGGTGAATGGTCCTGCTCTGGTCATCATTATCCATTCTGTAAGAGGATCCTGCTATCAGCACTGCTATCCACCCCATAGCTTCCAGCTCAATTAACTTAATGCTATGCAAATGAGAGGCTCTCCTCATCATTAGCTTATAGCCCACAAATGTTAATAACATAATTGGGCCTTCAACAGGGTAATTAGACACGATTTCTTCCATTAGTCTTACAAGGCTAATTATTGTTGATAGGAGAGAGGGGATGAGTCCCAGTGCTGCATGCAAAGAGGGGCATCTGGTTAAAGCAAATATAGACAAAACATCAACAAGGTGAAACAACAGTTGAGATCTATAACAGGGTCAGGTAGGGCTGGGGGGAAGGAAGGCAGCAGGAGGAGAAAGTTAGGAAGCATTGGAGAAATTCTCTACAAGGTAGGAAGTGAAACCAAACATTCAGCCTGAAAATGGAGCTCTCCTGCTCTTAGCAGTGAAACAACATGATGCTGAATAAATCCAAGGAAGCTACTCTCAAGCTTTTAGAGACTGGGCAATTTGGAAGCTGTACTGATCAAACTTCCCGGGTCTGAAATGCAAATATACAGCCACGAGACCTTGAGAACTGAATCTGATCCTTGATCCCCTGGTCATTATGTCCAACCTTCACTGGGTTTGCTGTATTTCATTGTAAGATTTTTCTGAGCAACAGCTACTTGCTGTAAGAACTAGAGGGAATGGTCACAAGTTGAGCCAGAGAAGGTTTAGATTGGATATTAATAAAAAATTCTTCATGGAAAGGGTTGTCAGTCGTTGGAACAGGCTGCCCAGAGAAGAGGTGGAGTCACCATCCCTGGAAATGTTCAAAAACATCCTCCTCTTGAGGATGTGATTTAGTGGTGAACGTGGTGCTGGGTTGATGATTGACTTGATTATTTTAAAGGTCTTTTCCAAGACCTTAAGAATTCTGTGATTCTAATTACAGAGTTGGAATACACCAAATTCTTTCACAGTCACAAAGCAAAATCCATTTCAGCAATTTATTCCCAGATTCAGTATAATTGACTGACAGTAACATTTCTAACAGAAAAAAAAATATGGCAGCAAGTTTCCAAGCTGAGATTTCATTTTGGCTGATGGAAGCCAAGGGTTTGTTCCTGTGCCAGTTAATCCTGTGCAGTCTCATTCACAGAGGTTTGAAATGTAGGACTAGACAGAGAGTTCTGTGAGGAAACTGTATTTTAAAAGGAGAAAGTAAACTTTACAAAAATATGACAAGTTCCCCATACCCACCATCATTTGGCTTTGACAGCTCAGTGTTTTACTGCAAACAGTGTTAGGAAAAATAAATGTCAATCTGAAGAGCCCACAACACTCAAGTGGTTGAGAGAACACATTATTTATTTTGTTTCTGTTTACTTTAACTTTGGGGCACATTCATGGCCCATATGAATCCTTTGATTTCACTGCAAGTATATGAGGAGGAACTCTTCAAATATACTTGGCCTGA
>VYZS01034572.1:0-11513 GCA_013400695.1 Neodrepanis coruscans
TTTTCTTAAATTTTAAACCAGACCAGAAATTGTGCAATAATGTGTAATTTGAATGTTGCTCCATTCTTAGTAACAAGTGCTTAATCTTTTGCAAGAATGATAACACAAATACAGAAGAGACAGTATTTGGCAATAGTTCACATAAGGATGAATTGTTAAAAGAGAAAAGAAGATGGTAGAATAGTTTGAAAAGAAAAATAACTGATATAAAAGCAGAGAAAGCTGTTGCAGGAGTATCTACTGGAAAACTTAGGAGCCATAAGCCAAAACTGATGTCAAACACGTTAATGCCTCACTATGATGAATAACCAAGTAAGTATCAAGCACTTTCATACCTAAAATAAATGCTAGCACTAAACTGACTCGATATTTAATTTTTTCATGGACTTTTTTTAGGTTCTTAAGTATTAATGTCAAAAATCATCCACTTCATGGTTTTCTTATCTTGTAATACAATGAAACAGAACTGTTTGGTGGATTTCTGCAGTTGCACTGATTCAGAAAACAAGCTGTTAAAGAAAAGACAATCAATGTTACTCTTGTAGGGAAAAAAAAAAGTTCTTTTCCTGTATCCAGGTTAGACAAAGTTATGTTAAGTACCTACAGAAAGGGTGTGTGAAAGTAGCTGGCTAGCTGCCAACCTAGTGCAGGATTCATTATTAGGAAAAAATAGATTTTTGACAAAAGAAAGCCTGCAGAAGACGATGTAAACAAGTTTGAAAAAAAAAAAAAAAAGCCCTGAGAGCAGGTGGAGGCAACCTACAGGTGTATTTATGTAGTTGTGAAACATAAACACAACAAGTGTAGAGTTCAATTTTTCTTTATTTGCAATATACAAATTTTTCCATTTTTAAATAGAATGTACTTTAAAAATGCGTTGAACATGCAGTTAATAGTTCCATATTTTTATGGTTTAGGGAACCATAACTTTAATTACAACTTTAACCATTACTTTAATCATGTCATACATACCCAAATCAAATGAACTATTGCTGGTTTTTTAGGGCCTGTGTTATATACACAGTTTAAAGAGAATACTTGCAGGTTTTGACTTGGTGATTTCCTATTAGTGTTTTTCTTAACAGTAATCTTTTCAGTAAATCACTTGAAAAAGGTTTTGGCTGTTGAGCACGATTCTGAAGTAGGGAAATTATTTGGAAAGTAATGAGTTTCAAGAAAGTTGCTCCATATATTACTTGCTTTTCTATTAAAGTTTTGTTTAACAGAGTTTGGTTTTACTAATCATTAAATGTTCTGCAATATGGACGGCAGTAATAGAAATCATTGTTTATCTTTCCATTCTATGTTTTGTTCATGTAAGGCTTATTTTAAACAAAATGTGCTATGGCTCATGATTGTTTCATTTCTAGAACAGATATGCAAGTAAAAATTATTCTTTTATACAGTGCACTCCTGTTGACTATCTGCACTTTTCACTGTTTTTACCAGATTTTTTCTCTCACTTTTCAAGACAGATATCATATTTTAATTTTTATAAGTCTCTTAATGCATTTCTGTTTTTTTACTGGAGATAACAATTACTTAGTGTCTGCAGATTTTATTAATGTAGCGTTTACTGTCTGATTCGTCGTTCAGCCAAGTCAGTTGATCCATCTCTTAATAGCTAGTAAAGAAATGCAGAGTAATGACAAATACCAACAAATTCAAAACACAGGTGGTCACTGAAAGTAAGATTTAGGTAATGAAAGCATGACAGACTGTAAAAATCGAAAAGAGCAAGAGCAAATACTTTTGAATAATCTGGCCACATGCTTATCTCATGTGTGTTGCATCAGTGTAACTCCAGCTCAGTCGTTATGTTAAATGAAACACTTTTTACATTAACAGTATTTAGTCTGAGCATAAATGTAGTTCCACTTTTGTGGAACCACAGTGCATCTGTATTAGCAGACACACAATGATTTAAAAAAAGAAGTCTTTTAGCAGATGGTGTCCAACAAAGACCACTATTGTTTCAGTATGAGATGCCTCAAATGGTCTGGGCATTTAGCCCAGACACAGCCATTTTTCCTATGGTATGTGATCAGGCAATAACAAAAAGAATGCAAATAGAGGTGTCAGTACATATAAATGTATTTTTATAACTTAATACATCTAACAAGTCAGTGGCAATTATTAAACCAAGTTAAATTAACGAAACTGATAAGATCATTCTTTTTACATTTTCATGTCTCTCCAAACAGTTATTTGGCATTCTACCTTCTAGGAAAAATGAGTTTGGAAAGTTAAGCTACCTGCTGGTACTGTTTAAATGCCCACAGATAGCATAACTCAAGCTGCCTGGTGCCTGAAAATGAGTGTTAGGGCAATCAACAGCAACAATAAAAATCTGTTCAAACAGAAAATCCACAAATCCCAAGGATTTGGAGCCTCCCTATGGATTTTCCACAAATTTTGCTGTTTTCAGCAGAATCTAAGCTTTTATTTTAAAGGTGAACTGCAAAGCTGAAAAGAAAATTGAGTTAATAAAGTATGTGCTGAATTCCCTGCTCTCCTTTTGCAGCCTCGTAACTGAGGCCATCTATCACATATGTTTTAAGTTTTTCTTTTTAAAAAAAAAAAAGCAACAACAAACTCTGTGTTTAAATATCACCTAATACTTAATTATTGACTTAAGAATAAGCTTCCATTTGTCCCAATAGTCTATTAACTCTGAAGAATTCCTTAAATCCGTTAAATTGTTTTCTTCAAGTGAAATGTCTGCCATCACTCAGTTTAGTCTTACCCACTTTCCTTTTTCTGCTTATAGCTTTTTTAGAATATGAACTCTTGAACGTACAGCTATAACCTTCCATTTATAAGGATATTACAGGTATAAAATACTTTTAGGATAAAATTTGGGTTCACGTAGCTTGAATGGGGAGTGACTATAAATTTTAGTTTACAACCATAGAAGTGGTTTTTGATATAAATAGTAATAATCAGATGAACTCCCACAAGCATTTTGAAAATTTTATTTATGCTAACTTAAGTCATATGAGAGTTTTGTAAAAAACGTTTCAGCTGACATTCCTTATTTGAATATTTAATGATAATCATTAGTAGTTCAGCGAAAACAGGAATAGGGATTTACTGAGTAATAAACACATGAAAACCAGATCCCAAAATACTAATAATGATAAAAGAATAAATTGTATAAATTTGGAAGTAAAAAATCCTAAGTTACTATTATACTATTAATTACTAATGTACTATTTTTATGTCATTATATATTGACTTTATGATAAAAAGGAGATTTCTTAATATAAGAGAAAAGCAAAATTGAAGACTATGGGACCCATTTTTTGTGTTCCAGTGATCTGTGTTATTTTAGCAGTGAATAACAGGTGCAATGTAAAAGCTAAAACAGAAGATGCACCCTAGTAAAAAGAATATTAGTTATTTTTTAATTTTATGTTGTTCTAGTAAGACTACCTCTTTCTATGATCTCTTTATCTTTTTCTTAATAACATTCTTTTTCTTTACTGGCTGGCAATAAGTGTTCTTTGCCAGTAATTTTAGTAAGAAAATGGTAACTTAACAGGAAAGGGCATCCTTTGATTTTTAAGGGCAGATATCATTATTTTAACCATTTATCTCATTTTTTAAATGCTGAGTTTTATTGGTTTTCTGATTGACTTTGGTATTTTTAGCTGCTTCTATGATTTTAAATCAGCAGCTTAGAGATAATATATTATTTCATGCTAAGAACATTTGGAACAAATAGACTCCTGTCAACTCTGATACTTTTTCACAAAACAAAGTTCACCCTTAACGTTTCTGTACTTAAAACTGCTATTGAAAGCAATGTTATGCCACATACCAGTTGTCTTCCATGGGTAGGGATGAACTAGTTACTAACTTCTTTTTTCTTAATGCAAATGAGCATTATCTTCAGCAGATCATAGAAATACTTTATTGCTGTTGCAACTGAACTGGTTTTCTTGTCTGTTTAATGAAACTCTTCTCTACTGTCCTGGTTTAAGACAATATTAGGTGTTATCAACAGATGAGAAACGTATAGAAAAGGCAGCAATTTATTGAACATATGGGGAGATGTGAGTATGGATAGGCGTGACGATGTGGATATGAATGTACCGATATTATTGAGGTGGTGAAACAAAGGGAAAGGAAAAACAATAATCAATGTCCTTGGAAAACACAGTTGTCCCTTATGCCCCCAAATGGTGGCAATGTGCTGTGCTGCAGGAGCTGCAGTCACGCCTCAGGAGCCCCTTTGGAGCACAGGGGGTGCAGTTACTCCATTCTCGCTGGCAGGGGGCATGGTGTGTCAATCGGGACGGGTCCGGAGGGGAAGGAGCCACGTGCAAGCTGGGAAGAGAAAATGGTGGATGCCAAGCCCAGGGACAAAAGCTCTCCACCCCGCAGTGGGAATGGGCGAGCAGTGCCTGGTTCAAGCACTGAGAGGGACGAGGGAGCCCCCAAGAATGCAGGGGAGGCTTAGAGGTAGGAACACACGAACCAGAGCTTTGGTGGAGAAGCTGCCGTGTTCCAGGGGCTGCAGCATCTGTGGAGGGGTTTTCCTAGAGGTCTTCTCAGCTGGAATATAGTGCCCAGTGACCTCAGGAGTTCACAGGGAGAGGTGGGAGCAGCAGGAGTCATGCTGGTTTCTGGGCAAGCAGTGCTGAGAGGGAGTGCTCTGTCGCCCTGCCAAACACTCCAAAGAGACAGAGGGCTGGTCCCCCAGTCTTCTTGTAATCTTAATCCACTCCCCCAGAATTCTCAGTGTGTTCTGGGGAGTCTCCACCCTCCTTTCCCAGGTATCCATCAATCCAAGGGGCCGATGGGAAACCAAGGAAAAGAGGTATCCCCTCCCCAGCTCAGCCGGTACTCTGCCAGGCTGCCCCTCCGCCCCCCTCACCAATCTGAGGAGAGGAAAGGAGTTGTTTTTTTTTTTTGTCTTCCTCTTCGGTCTCCAAACCACCACATCTACTAAGAATAATTTGCGTTAGTTTATAGAATGTAAAACATTATAGGTTGATAGTATATGATGTATATTGTATAGTGTATTATTTAAGCAATAATAAAGCAGTTCAATTTTGAGAAGGGTTTTTTTTAATCAACTGCTATATTTACATATGATGAAAACTGTTACTCTACTTACCTAACAGAGGATTTATATTTGAAAAGTAAGTGCCTTCTATAGCCCTCTACTGATCAAATTAATATCAGTGGTGGCCTTGTTGCAAGAACCAAACTGTCTTTGTGATATTAAATGTAAAAATATTATGCAAGCTTGAATATAAAATTTAGTTACCAGTTTTGTAATAAATTCAAATAGTAAGGGCAACAGCTTAATTGACCAAAGCCTAAAAAGATGAAAATTGTAGGATACTTCTTGATTGAAGCAGTTGTACATGTGCTAAGACACATGGTAACTTGAACCTTTCTTACAAATGCTCAAATATAAGGTTAGCTTTTATTGTTTGCTTACAGCTAGTTATTTGGAAGTGTTTCAGCCTCAACATTTTAAATCTGTGTTATACAATTAATACACTTGCAATATTTTTTAACATTTTGGTGTATTTCATTTTGAGATACAGTTATAATACATTAAACTGTACTTAGAATAGCCCTGTAGAATTATTTACATATATAAAGTAGAGTATAAGACTGAAGGACTGAAGATTGCAGTTATAACAGAAATAGTAACTTGGTTGCTAATGCCTGTTATCTTTGTGCTATGGCCACTAGAATAAAATACACTGTTAGGCATCATTAAACAGATTCAATATAAATAATACTCATTATTGCTAATTACACCTTTACTTTTTAAAATCAGAATAAATGTTGTCAATTACACCTGAGGGTGAGATGGTCATCTAAGTGGAATTTTATTACACTAGATAATTCAGGTCTGGTTTGAGATCTTTGCTATTTGATTTCATTTTTGAAATGTGCTTTAGCTCAGCTTAGAAATATTTTTACTCAGTCTAAAGAGGTACCAAAATGTTTTTTCTGGCTCACATAGAGTCCATGCTTAATTGATATACAGATGTGGGATAATAATGAGAGAGGTGTTTTGGAGCAGTTCTTTTTTCAGGTGAGAAGGAAATGCATGATGGGAAGAGATTAGAAATGAAGCTCCTCCATAGGAAGGTAAAATCCCTCTGGAGTATGGAGCAGATCAACTGAAATATTCTTCTGTAAGATAACCTAGAACTGAGATGGTGCTTGTGGAACTTTGATATAACGGACCTCTCTTTTTGTTCTTTGTAGACTTCACTATTATAATAATTAGTATAGAAACCATTGCTTTTATTTTATGAGTTCTTTTCTAGTAGTCTTCTGTGGAGCTCATCTGTTGCTGACTTTTGTCAGATGTATAGAATATACTAAGGACTGAAATATGGGCTTGGTCACACTGTGGGAAGCTGGGGGAGTTTTTCCAGTTGTATATACATCAGTTTAATTAATTTTATAGTCTTTAGGCCTTTTCTAGTTAACTACATCAGCTGTGGTATGACAGTCATGTATTAGCGGTTCAGTATGGAAAAAGTTCACATGAGTCCTAAATGTCTAGTTAGGCTTTAATTGTCTTTCAAAATCAATCTATTGATCATTAATTTCCTGTTATTTAGCTGTTTGTGCATTACACAAAAGTTAGAATGCTTTTCCTTTTTGTTTTACCATTGTGTATCTCATGGTTTTTGATTTCAAAGTTGTATCAAGCTGTTCCAGTTAAACGAAAAAGATAATCCACTTCCGTGGAGCTGAAAAAAAACTTGCTTTCCCTCCATTCAGAAAGAGAATCTGACAGAAATATTTTTACATAAGAGGTACCTAATCTAAAAGTTAACTAAAACAACAAATACATTTATATACCCTTAGATGTGGACCTCTCCAGTATGGAAAATACCATTCCACACTTACATGCTACTTAGTCTTTTGTGACTACATATAGCTGTCTTGAACCTTGGTCTCCATGGTGTCTTGTGGCAATACATTCCTCAATTTAATTGTAAGCAATGTGGACAATATTTCCTTTTATTTATTTTAAATCTGCTGTCTTGCAATTTCATTTTATACCCACAAGGCCTTGTCATATGAAAAATAGCAAATAACACCTGTAGCTTATATTCTGTTGAAGCTCATTCAGATCTCCATTTGCATTCTAATCTGCCTTCCATACAAAAATATCTGTATCTCTAATCACACCCTCTCTCTAGTGTCTGGATTCAGATTCATGAACAAACTTCAGAAATAGTGAGGCGTGAGAGATTTCTTCTTTCACTGGACAACCAGAGGGATTTCATGGCCCATTCACACCAAAACTCCAGCTGAAAGTGGTCTGCTCCTTCTGTCAGCTTATTTAGATAAAGGGGATCATAAAATTAAGGCAAGGGTTTCTTATACGATCTTAACGACCCCTGTGTTCTGATCTACAAGCAGGTGTAGACTGAGCAAATGGTGCTTGACTGGTGAGTGAGACATAGTTTTTCAACAGGTAGAGAATTCACAAAATGTTACTTGGCTTATTGTGACTGCATTCTGCCTTACGTCTCTGAACATTTAATTCCCTGAAGGGCTGTGTCTACTGCGTATGTCTGTATGTCTTAAACAGGGAAAGGGAAACAAGTAGCAGGATGCTGCTACCAGAGCATATCATCCAGTCCTTACCTAGTAAACTCTGTCTTCAGAAGTCCCTCGGAAGTATGATGTAAGTCAGAGAAATTGTTCTGGCAGTAGAAATGCTGGATTTTGACTTTACCAGAGTGTCCTGCGCCTCTACCTTGTCACATCGTGTACATGTGGTCCCTTTGTGTGACAGAGGACGACTTGGGAAAAGCAGTGCTCCAGCTAGATTGTTTTCATGCTGCCAGAAAAATTCTTTCCAGTCTACTCTCTCTTGTCTGGATCAGAGGAGCCCCTAGAAGAGAGGGCAGCCAGGAAGGATCCTCAGGCTGGATGAATCACCCAGTTGGATCCGTTGGAAAGAGGAGGGGTTTGTTAGTTTTGAGTGAGGCTCAGTGATTGCTTCTAGACTTGAAACATTCTGCAAAACAGTCTTTAAACCGACATTAAGTTGATTACATTTTTTATGTATAAAAAAGCTATTTTATGTAAAGCTGAGGTTTGAGAAAAATTAAGTTATTTTCTCTTCAGAGATTTGCTCATTTCGAGTCTTACTAAAAAAAGAAAGCCTATAATTGCTTATGGAGGAATACACTAGGTAGATCCTAGAATGTTTGCTGAGTTTTGAGACATTTTGGCATTGAACCTGCATGCACCTCAGGACATACTTAACTACAAGCCTTTCTTTACGTTATTAGAAATAGTAACTACCGTGTACTAACAGAGCTGACAATTGTGGTTTGCAGTAGCAAATCATTTGAATGTGATTTGTTTGTTTAAAATATCTATTGTATAGAGAATGCAGAACAGACTCACTTTGTAATGATGTTCCCATTTTGCAATAGAGAAGAATGCTAAAATCTAGAAATGTCTAGGCCAGCTAACTCTATGAAAGATTTTTTGCAAGACTGTCTTTTTTTAATATGGTCCTTCAATACAATTACAAATAAAATCAGATTGTCTATTTGTTTTATTTAAGGTTGCCTCTATGATAGAATTTACTATTTTGTATAGACAGGTGACATGACAGGTCAGAAAAGAATTCTGTATGTCTGTGGTGACTATGTTTTCAGTGTCTGATAGGTTTTTATGGAAGCCATTTGGTGATCTCATCAACAACAAGTCTATTGTTTCATTACTATCAGATTCAGTGTGTTTGTGATTAAATCAGCAGAATGGAGAACATGAAGGGAGTGCTGTTCACTTCACAATCATTTCCATCTGTTACAAATTTTTATCAGATGTTGGGAAACAGCAAGCAAAACTCAGAGCAAGTGTTTTATCCAATTTCCAAGAAATGGTGATATGTAATTGGCATATATTATGCTCTTAGTTTAATCTGTCCATTTAGTTGTTGAAAATATCCTATGTTATACTGATATTAATAGAATATATAGTAAAACTATTTCCATCATTCCTCGCATTATTTTCCTTTGAAGACTCTGATGCTGATATAAATATTTTGGTATTTAGTAATTTTGAGCACCAATGACACTTTTAATAAAATGGAGCATCAGAGTGAGACTTTTACAGGAAAATCTCCATTAGGTATGTGCTGTTGTCTGAAGTGTTTTTGTCTTTATTGATGATGTAGGAGTCTGCAATTGGGATTGGCTGGCCAATGGCCAGTACCATTTGCCTCAGAGAAGTGGGAGAGCAATCCATCAGCAATACACATAAGCTGATTTATAATTTGATGGTCCCAAGGCAAAAAGTATTCTCTTTCTTCTGAAATTCCTTTTTAGTGTTAACTGTTCTAGATAGATGTCCCTGGTTTTCATGTAAGTGAAATAATAATGTGAAGGTTTTTACTCCAAAGAAATTTGCTGGGAAAAAAAAGTGTGGTCTCATCTGAAAAGTGAAAAATATTTTATCTCTTTTTTTTCTAAATTACTTTGATTTTACTGAGTGTCTTCTTGACCTAGATATTAAAAATCTGCAGTATTTGTGGTTTTACTACCCTTTTTTGTGTTTGCTCTGTCTCATTTTCTTCTGAAATAAATAATTCCATTTTTCTCCGTCTTCATGTCAGGGGTGATTTTTCTTGATTGGAATAATATTTGTTATCCTTTCTGGAGTTTCCTGTAATACTTTGTTGGTCATTTTGACATGGGGTATCCAGTTTCATTTATAGTACTCCAAATTGGGTAATATTGACTGTCTCCTGTAGACCCACTATAATACTTTTTGGTTTATTCTCCTTATTAAATGTGTATTTTTTTATTACTGTTTTCCACAATTACATATTATTAGAGGTCTTTGAGCTGTCACTAGCAAAGTTCAGAGGCTTTTCATGAATTTATTCCATTACTTTTTAGCTGCGTAAAGTGCACCAGGGCTTCATTCTGCAGTCTCATTCAGTTTTGCAAGATAATTTAATTAAACTTTCTGAGAACCTTCTTGTTCCGTTTTCCATTCCCAAGTTAAAACCATGAGAAATCACCATATTTTGTCTGGCTGAGTTCCTGATTT
The DNA here is from genome assembly GCA_013400695.1 of Neodrepanis coruscans. NCBI lineage: Eukaryota > Metazoa > Chordata > Aves > Passeriformes > Philepittidae > Neodrepanis > Neodrepanis coruscans. The sequence goes on from VYZS01034572.1 coordinate 10,069, forward strand.
TGGATCTTCTGGAAATGCATCTCACTCTGTTTTTTCTGATTATTTAGCTTGAAGTATTAATATTGTTATATTGAAAGGTAATTACTTACTCTTGCCTTAGTTTGGCTAATTTTTTTCACTATGTGTTTTATTTTCAATCATCTTCTTGCAGTTTTCTCTCTAAAATGCTGTTCATAAAGGCTTTTTGAATAGCTAAATCTGTTCATCTTGTTGTCCATTACTTTGTTCCACACTTTTATCAATATATAGGAATTAAACTTCTAGATTAATTAGAAAACATAGAGACTCACTGTTCAAGATGATGTTTATTTTATTAGTTACTTAGAACAGGTCACCAGAACCTGTTACGACATCTACTGTGCAGTCCTTGGTCATCCCTTTAGTTCAGAGGTACAGTATTTGTTACTTCCTGGTCACCTCATACAACATTGTTCTTAAGGTGAATTAGTGGAACAGCCATTCCCGAGTTCCTTCCCAAGGATGTACTCTGGAGCTTTACCATACTTTAATTGGTTGATATCTCCTCTTCTGACACCTCTGTCCCTGGTCTTGTCTCATTTTAATGTTCAAATTAGATGAGGTTCTTAGAGAGAGTTATCTCCCTAGAATTTTCTTTTGAAAAAGCTCACACAACTCAATCATTTATCTTATCAAAAGCTGGGGTTTTTTACTTTATTACTCCCTCTAATCCATGTGACCTACTGACCTCTTCCTTCTTCTATGTTTTCTAGTTTTACTTAGTTCAATCATTTTAGCATTAAACCTTCAGTGGTTTCCTCTTTAAAACTCATCATAGCCACTTTTATACCTCTTCTAACATATGACCTTCTACAATCTATTCTAGCCGTAGCTTTAGGTGTACAGACACAAAATTACTTGGTTGAATACGTTTTAAAACTTGTTAGTCACACTATTTAATTCTTTGTCTTTCTGTTCCCTTTTTATTTTTGTGGGCTTCACATAACAACCAATACTTCTGGTTTTCTTTCCTTTGCACCCATGCTATTTCTAAAGCATTTAATACTTTTATTTAAGACAATAGAACTTGTTTGACTTTTCTGGTGAAACTTCACTTCTAAACTTTTAAATTAAATTATGGATTTGGTTTCCTTCTCTTAAGATGGTAGAACAATATAAGACAACAATGTAGATATGAAAATAAGAATAAAGACAGTTATTACTGATTAATAGAAAAATATGTTGAATTGGTTTANCACCCCAGTTTGTCAAAAGAAGCTCATAAATAGTAAAAAGTTGGAAAGTAATGTTAATGCAAAAGGAATATCCTAAAGGAAAACTGGATGATCTCAGAAGCTTAAATGATAGAAATAGGGTGAAATTCAAGAGTCATAGGATCATGAAGTAAGGAACAAAACCAAGAATTCGTCCTGCAGGACATTATTCAGAAGGGACAGAGGAGGAGGAAAAACTCTTACTTGAAACAG
>VYZS01034572.1:20574-47959 GCA_013400695.1 Neodrepanis coruscans
TCCAGTCTTGCATCTCTGCCCTTAATCTGCCCTCTTTTAGTTTAAAACCATTACCCTTTGTAAAGCAACAGGCCCTGCTCAAAAATCTGTCACCATTTTTCTTATAAGCCCCTTTTAGTATTGAAATGCTCCAATAAAGTCTCTCTGGAGACTTCTCTCCCTCAGACTGAACAACCCCAACTCTCAGCTTCTCTTCATAGGAGGACAGGTTCCCCATCTCTCTGGTCATCTTTGTGGCCCTTCTCTGGACGTGCTGCAGCAGGTGCCCATATTTCTTGTGCTGAAGAATGCACTGATGGATGCAGCACTACAGGTGGGTTCTCATCAGAGCAGAGTAGAGAGGGGGCAGAATCCCTCCCTTGACCTGCTGGCCACGCTGCTTTTGATACAGCCCCGGACATGGTTGTCTTTCTGGAGTACAAGCAGATGTTGCTGGGTCTTGTCCAGCTTTTCATCCACCAGAACTCAATTCCTTTTTGGCAGGGCTGCTCACACTCCCTTCATCGCACAGCCTGCGTTGATACCAAGGGTTGCCTTGACCCAAGTGCAGCACCTTACACTTTGCCTTGTTGAACCTGCTGAGGTTCCGATGGACCCACTTCTCAAGCTTGTCCAAGTCCTTCTGGATGGCATCCCATCCTTCAGGTGTGTCACCTGTACCACTCAGCTTGGTATCATCTGCAGTCTTGCTAAGGGTACACTCAATCCTGCTGTGTCATTGAAGAAGATATTAAACAGTCCTGCTCCCAGTACAGACCCCCGAGGGACACCACTTGCCACTGATCTCCACCTGAACAGTGAGCCATTGAACACCACTCTTTGGATACAGCATTTAATTTAATTTGTATAATTTAATCAGAAAATTAAGGACAGAATGAAAGTTAGGAGTTTTTCAGGGGTATACAACTGGGTGTTGAGTAAAGTCACACTGAAGGAACTACTCTGGTTTAAAAGAAATACGACATCAGTGAAAAAGAATATGTCAAATTAAAAGGCCAACAAAAATAGTCAATGAAGAATTGATTGCATTACTATGATGCTTAAATTAAGCAAGAGAGCATTTCTTAAACAGTTAAAAAGGAGGGAGGGAAAAACCCAAGGTAAGTTATACATTAAATAATCACCTATATTAAGATATTGCCCAAAGTCAGAATGTTCAATTAAAACACAGATTGGATAGGGGTGAAGGGAAAGGACAGCTTTACCGGCAAAGTCTCATGACCTAAAGAAGAAAAGAACAACAATCTCTCTGTATTTGTAACTCTCTTAGCTAGCACCCATCATTTCATCCAACCAAGGTTTGCCTAAAACCTATGTCCCTAAAGTGCCCAGCAAGAGCTTCCCTTATTCCCTATGTCCTCCCAGGGTTTGCTCCCCTTACGAAGTAGGTCCGGGAGTTCCAAGCCCATGTTTCATCTTGCTACCTTCTGGTCTATAGAAAGGAATGTAAATATCCTGGAACAGGCCTCACAAGAGGCAGAGGATCCATAATTCAAACTACGCAGCTAAATTTAATTCCAAAAAAATACATGGAAAATCCCCAAGGCATCAAAGGTGTGCGTGGAAGATTGGAATAAAAAGTTAATGTTTAAAAGGGAAATGTTGGGCATCATCTTTGAAGATTAAACATTTTCGGATAAAAGACCTAGCTAACTTAAGTCTAAGAACTATGGTGAAAATATAGTGCTTTTCTGCTTTAGTAGTGTTCATTTTTAATAAAAAATTGGAAAACTATGAGAATTCAAAGAACAGAACCACTGTTTCATAGTCTAATCACAGTAAAAGGTAGGATGTAGAGAAATGAAGACAGGTTAATCTCGCTTTACCCCTGACCAGGTATAACCGAATGCTTTGATGCTTTGTTTGGTACTCTTCTCAGAAAGGAAAAAATACTACAGTTGAAAATAATGCTAGTTAGTGTGATTTTGTAGGTAGTAGATAACTATGTTGCCTTGTTGTTGAGAAGCTGGAGGCAGGGCTTGACATGATACAGGTTTAAAAAGTGGTGACTTTTTGATTTATAAAAGGTATCTGAGCTGCTACAGTGTTCATAGTACAGGGAGATTTGTATCAAACATTTATTTAAAGGCGCTATCATTTTTATGTTTTCTTCAGTGTAAGAAAATAATATGGTACTTGAGAACAGACTATTACAAATAATTTAATACCTAAGCTGGTATGACACAATTAAAAAAACACTTGTAATACAAGATTTTTAAATTTGGAAATCAGAAATGCAGGACAAAACGGTAGGACAGTACAACTGCTGAGTGACCTTTTGGAAAGAAGTGACTCAGTGGTGTATTTAGAGTCATTGTGAAAAATAATGTGAGTGCCCAGTGCAGTGGGCATGTTCCTTTTTGAGTTAGGAACCAAGTAGACCACCAGCAGAGTCCTACAGGAATTCTGAAACTCATCAGTGTGTCTCATTCTGAAGTCCTTGGTCGAAAGAGTTGAGAAATTACTGCAGGGAGTTCTTAAGCAGACAGAAGGGATTAAAGCTGGGAGAACACGTCTCTTTAAAAAGAACTCTTTTAAATGTATGAATCAATCTGCTGAAGAGAAGCCTGCATGGTGGCCACAACTGACAGTGTAGAGGTGTTTATTAATCATGCATTCAGATAGTTTACTATGAAAACCGATGCCTTCACCATAGGCAGTGTCTTTAGGGTGTAACTAGATTACAGGCTGAAGTTGCCAAAGTTCTTATGGCGTTTCTGTCAGTCCTGTGAAACTGGTCACAGTTTTATCAAACACAGCTGAACCATAAATTCACGTGGAATCGCAGACTTGATTTCACTATAAATTTTCTACATAAAATAATTTTATTGCTCAAGTAGAATCTGAACCTTCTGGAGTTATGAACCATTTGGCTAGATCTTCTTCAGTTTTCTTCAGAAGAAGCTTACACGTGCTCTGGAATTACCTCTCTGTGTAGAGGGAGGGAGAGCAGCTTCCGGGTGGCAGGAAGTGGCAAGAAGAGGAAGAAGCAGGAAGCAAGAGGAAGAGAAGAACCTGCAGTATAGCAGTGGAACCAAGGGAGCAGTGAGACAAGGATGGAGCAGAGAGAGCTAAGCCTTTAAAACAACGGAAACTTTACAGAGACAGCGGGCAACTCCATAATTGATTTCAAACCAAAAGCTATATTATATGAAACCAGAATGCTAATTTACAGCATGCAAAGACCTGTGCCTCAAAGGTGAAAGCAACAGGTACAGACTATAGTCCCTTACTTAGATACGGCTCTGCCTTATCAGTTTGGCATTTTTGTGTTTAAAAAGTCAGGAATCATTTCTAGCTCTGTTCCAGTAAATGTGGTTTGTGAAGGTAGTCTGTCTTTCCTATCAGATAGTTCTAGTGGCTTCTCTTTAGTATGAAACCTTTTTGGATTACCTTTCTCATCATCAACCTAATTTGGCAAAGTAAGCCTAGGAATAAAAAGTTTAGGAACGATGACGTCTGTATAAAGAATCAAGTATCAAAGTCCTTTATTGACCTAGTGTCATGGTTTTACCACAAAATTAGCGATTCTGACAAGAGATGTCCGAGAGAAGTCACACCCACACCCAAAAAGAAAGAAAACACACAAATATCACAGTTTATTTCACACACACTGAAAACCCGACAATAAAGTGCAAAAAAACAGACAGATTAAGCTTCCCAGGGCCCGTGTTGGGGTGAGAACGCTCTGGAATAGTGCTGGTCTCTCTCTGGGGCTCCCGAAGAGACGCCGGGATAATTAGAGAAGGCCCACAACCAATCTGACGACCCCCAGCAGTGCGAGCCTCTGCTCGGCTTTTCTGAAGAAAAACACTCAAGACAGTTAGAAACCGCGAGCCCCCCTCCCCCTCCCTTTTAGCCCGCAGGAAGGTATTTTCAGTGCTGATGGAAAAGATGTGGTCTTTAAACCCAGGCAATAGCTGCAGACAATTGGCAGACCACCCTCCCCCAGAAAAAAAACCACAAGGGAAAAAAAAAGGAAAAAACAAAACGCGACCCCGCAAGAGTCCACCCCCAGGGGAAAATACCACACCAGGCTGCTGCTGTNCCGCTCCGGCCCGCGGGGCTCTACACAGGGCCGAGGACCCGCGCCAGACCGGGGAGGGGGCCGGCCGAGCGCCAGTCCCTGCGCCGGCCCGCTCCCCCCTGGGTCACCCTCACGGGCGGATGCCCGGGGGATGGGGGGGAGGCGGAGGCGGGGGTCCGCCGAACTCGCACTGGCGTCCGTCCCTGTCCCCGCCTGTCCCCACCTCCCAGCCGGGGAAAACGGCTTTAATCAACCTATAACACCTAGTATAATAGAGGAGACCCAAAAAAACATTTTGAAATTACACTTTCTGGGATTAAAACCTTCTGTGTTCTAAACAAAAACCTCTTCCCATTGGAGAAATAGTTTTCATCAGCTAGTTCATTGTTCATGCTTCAGTAGTGTTCAGATAACTAAGGAAAAGAGTAAGTGGGTCTTTGTTACAGGAAAACTGATGTATGGGCTAGACTCCTACGTGCCAGTTTTAACCCCCCCTCTCACTGTGTTGCTGTCACTGTATGGTACTCTTAAGTACTTTAAACATACGATTTTGTGTGACATGTTATTCCTACTGTCCAAGTTCTATAAGAAAATGCTGCAGTGTACTAGATTAGTATTGTAATGCAGCTTACTTAACATACTATTCCCAAGCTCTAGAAAAACAATGGAGTTACTTGTGTTAAAAATGTCTCTTTATCTTTCCCTATGATTTTCTAAGATAGAAAAGTAGAACTGTTGTCTTGCAGCGAAACTGTTAGTGTAACTTAGCTTCTGCCATTCCTTCTGAAAATGAAGGTCTACTGCTGTGGTTGACTATTTGAATAACTTTACAATGGCTGTCTTCTTTTGCTAGTGCTTTTCACAAGCTCTGGATTTGTGCATACATACAAATGAAAATAAAGAAGGAATTCCAAGTTGGTACTTGTGTTTTAAGTAATGGTATTACATATGAGAATTGAGCTACATGAAACAACTGCAGGGAGATGCTTGCATGTCATGTTCCTGCATTGTAGTAATTTGTGTTGTTCAAACTGTGATGAATACTAAGTCAATCAGAACTTAATTTAAAACTAAAAAAATTACAAAGTACAAAATACAGGCTCTTAACATCAGTTGTTTTCCATAGCTAGCCATTAGATGACCACAAATAGGCACAAGCTGAAATTCAATTTAAATTCAGTTTACAAAAGGGCTTTTTATCATTGAGTGAAGTCAAGAAGTAGTTGCCTGGAGATGTTTTGGAGTCTCCATTTTTGGATATTAAAAACCTGACTGGACAGTGCTCTCAGCAATCTACCATGTTTGGCCCTGCTTTGAAAGAGGAAGCTGGACTGGCCAATCTTCAGAGATCCCTTACAACATGTGATCCTGTGAAGAAAAATACTTTATTTTTGACTGGGAAATTTTAATTTTTAATTTCTAGTGTTATCACCTGAGTTTTTTATAATATATGGTTGAATACATTTCATGTCTTTGTCGCTTGACAACTACATTGCTTCTCCAACTGAAAAATCCAGGATCCTGAGATTTATTACTTCAGTAAACGGAGTTTTGTAACACGTGTAATATTTGGCAATGCCTCTGTTTCAAATTCTCTTTGTGTGGCTCACATGGTTAAATATTAAAATGTTAAAGTAAAATTCAGATGGGAATTCCTTGTTTTATTATTCATTTCCTTGACATTTCTTATGGGGTCTTAAAATAGGACATCTGTTAATGTTCTTTTGTTGTCTCTGCTAATGAAAATATGAACTTTCTTAGGTCCTAATTGATTTTTAAGCCATGTTCTTAGCATCAGTGAATCAGTACCTTCCCTTTGTTTATATCAAAGATCTACTGCCATTAACTTTGATTCTGTTTCTTCTGAGTGGCTGTACATTTTCAGAAGATTATATTCTTGTAAATATTTCTCTTTTCAGTGAGGAGCTACGGAAAGAAGCACGACAGCTGAAACGTGAACTGCTGGAAGCAAAGCAGAAAAAAGATGAAAAAGCTTTAAAACCCAAAGAGAAAGAAGGTAAGGGGTTTGTGTAGGTCTCCAGTTAACATTCCGGTTTTAAAGGTTTGTTTAGTTTTGCCTTTTATGTGGGCATCCTGTTGCTGAAATGTAAATTTTTTTCTTTCCTTAAGAATTATAGTAATGTAATGATGACAGTGTGTGTAAGAAAATTGTACAGGTAGTAGTCGTTCCTTCAAATGAGATAGTATTTCTCATTCCAAATGTCCTTTAGTTACTGTACTGTGACCTCTGACTTGGAAAGTCTTCTTGACATTTTGACTTCGAAAGGTACTTAAATGCAGATGGTTAACTTGGAACTCAGAGCAACTGACTTCGAACTTTTATGTATTTTATGACAGCAGTGGAACTCAAATTCATAAAATCATTACCATATTTATTTTCCCTACATCTTAGCAAAATGGGATCTTCAGCTGCCCATTTCATTGTCAGGCAGATATTATATTCTAGTTCTTCCTAAATGTGCATAAACCGCTAAGTTTATAGTAGGATGTAAGGTGCATATTTTAGTCTGGGTGGATGCAACACCCTTTAATAGCTGAACTGAAGAAACAGAAAAGACTTGTTTTTAAACTCTCAAGTTCCAAGTTGTGTATAAAATGTGGCACCAAATGTAAAATCTGACTCTGAAAAAGTTCTAGGAATCCTATACAATCACGCAACAAATATAAGCTCTCATTGGCAAGATAATGAATGCTATCATTGGCCATATAAAAAAAAGAACTGCAAGTAAAGGTACAGAAGAGGGAAACAGTAGTCCTTATGTACATATATGATAAATTCTCTTGAATAACACCATTTATGACAGTTCTTACACTATTGTTTAAACCTTATCCTTATTAAATCAGCCGACCTCATAATTTGAGAAAATCTACATTTACAGTGCCAGACTAATATTTGGGTAATGCTCATGGTTACCACTATGGTACAGTTTGGAAGGATACCTTTTACTCAGACAAAGCCCTTTTATACAGGCTTTTGGAGTTTTCATGCTTCCTTTGGAATAAGTAGCAGGTAGGAAATACGTTGAAAATTACAGCTAATGGTGAAAATAATCTTGCTTTTCCTTTTTGTGATAGGAAGGAATCTGTTCCAGTACCTGTTGAGAAAGATAGATGGCAGGAAAGGACCTATTCAACTAGTTATTGGAGTACCTTACTAAAAATTCTAAAAATAAACATGTTCTAAAAGTTTAAGGCAAAATTAAAAAGACATTAAATGAGGTGGAAGTGGTGAAGAGTAAAGCAATTAATAAAAATATAGTGGAAGGTATTTCAGGTTTGTACTAGAAAACAAAGCGACTGTGAATTTACATTGCAATATGGCTGTCATAGGAGATTTTTCCATTGTTCTCTGCCTATCCTCTTGAGGAATGTGGGATGAAGAGCGAGTTGTGTCATGCTGTATCAGGTATGTCTGTGCAGATGGTGCAGACACATGCAGTGTGTCTGCCTATGCTTTGAGCTGGCTGCATTAGGAAAAAGTGCTAGTTCAGAGGCTATGTAACCACATTCATATGATTCTGTACTTGATTAATAAACACTGCATCTCAGCCAAAACTTGTAACCATAGTGGGAGAAACTCACTGAAGACCACAGAACTCTGAGAATGAGACTTAGGTCATACTGGACTTTTGGCAGGATCAGGGCTAAATCTGAGAGGATGCTAATGAACGGGTGGCAGTATTACACATCTGTTTTAAGTCCACTGGCACATCTTTATTAGTATTGACATCACGTTTCATATCACTTCTTCAAATTGTTCATGTTATGTATAATGCTTACTAATATTTTGCTGTATTCAGAGATTAGAGTAATTAAGAAAGACTGGGGAGAGAAAATTTAAGTGTTTACATTGTTTCAAGAGGTCTGAGGAAAAAAAAATAATTCCCTCCATACATGTTTGATTGTAACCAGTCTTCCAATTTGTGACTAGTATTATTGACTATGCCAGACTCCTGTCAAGACTTTACTTTAAATAAGATGTTTTTCTTTTGTGTGACATTTGTTGTAGTGATTCCAGAAATTACATCAAACACTACAATTTAAGTGCTGAATTACTTCAGCATTTTGAAGTACTTGGTCAAATATTGGAAAAAGATACACTTTTCAAAGTTCTATAGCATAAACCTGTGAATATACTTCAGTGAAACCTGCTTTAGACAAATAACATCTGCCCAGTTGTTTAACTGTGTGTTGGTTTAAAATTGTAGGAGTATTTTAGTTTAGTACTTTAGTTTTCTTATTAGAATGTTTTTGTGAACTGTCTGATACTCTGTGGACGATGAAATTTGATTATCACACATGGGAAAACAGAAAAGCTACAAAACAGTCTGAGCAAGGAAATCTAAAAACTAATGTAAAAACCAACATTCAAGTGCAAGAATTCTACTGAGGCATGCAGTATTTTCTGCCTTGTTTTGAACCGTAATGTAATCAAATGATTGTAGTGTTTAGAATATTCTAAAAATGAAGTAGGATCCCAGTGTAAGATTTATGTTTTATTTCTGCTTTTTTTATTAAGTGTGGGTAATGTAAGGGACACTCAAAGATTTAAGCCCTGTCTTATACAGAAAGGTGTTTTCTTGAAGTCTGAAACTTCAACACAATTTTGCACTCTGGAGAACATTGTAAACACAATGACATTGAAATTGTGATGGTTTGGGAACTTTGCAGCATAAATTCTTAATTCTTGAAATATAAATTCTTAAAGTATAAATTTTAAAATTCTTAAATATGAAGATTTTTTCAGTTTATCCAATTTAGCTGCATTGAATCAAAGTATCCATCTTGAATGTGTCACTTCTGCAAAACTTTTTTTTCTTCCACTATTTAGTTATTTTCTTCTAATCACGTAAAATAATATGCAGTATCCTCTATTCAGTCTCTTCTCTTTCTAGAATGAATGCTTTTTTCCTTTTGTCTCTCTGTTTGTAGAAGAAAAGAAGACAGAACCTCACTGCAGAGACAGCTAGAGTTTGGTAGTTATCTTAAGCATGTACTCAAAATCCACTGACATTCAAAAATTAACCACATTTTAGACTGAGGCTGTGTGCATAAAAACTACTAACGTTCAGAAGACATTTACTAGAAACTTGCAGTTCACAAGATCTGTTCTACGGATCTGCTCTGCTCTTTCAAATAAGCATGGTGAAGCTCTAGGAATTACTTCTAGGATTTTATTATTTGCGTTGGCTAAATGAACTGCTAACTTTGTCCTAGAACTGTTGCTTTTTTCACTGTAGCAAACTGAAAATCCAGTAATCAGTCTAACCCTGGAAGCTCATTCTGTAAGCAAATCTATTCAGTTGTTCACAGTTGCTAAATATGTCCTCACTCTTACCTAACTTGTTGGCAAACTTGTGGCTCTTCAGGATCTTAGGCAGGCCAGAGCTATAGCAACAGTAACTGAACAGTTCTTGAAGATGCAAAGAAAACCACAAGTAGAACTAGTCCTAAGCAAAAATAATGTGGGAGAGTATAAATTCTTTCAAGCTTAAAGTTATATCATATTGTTTTTTCTAGTATATTAATTTTTATACTAACTTAGAGTAAATTATGTTTTAATTTTTATTTTTTTCCTCAATTCTAGAAGTCTTGGATTTTATTATTTTTGTCTTGGATTTTATTATTCTTATTCTTGTTGTTGTTATATATTAATTATAGAAAGTGGCTCTAGGTTCTTTATTTCTCACTTCTGAAAGGAATTCCATTTTAGTTCACAAAATATTAAGGCATAGCAGAATTTCTTATGTAATTCATAAAGGTTTTGTTTGTTTTGGAACAAAAACAGTTTATCTTTTCCAGATTACAGTCTCATTATGACTTTCTAAACCAGTACTGAATATCTATATAATTCCAGAGGAATGAAATATAAACTGAATATTGATGAACCGAAAGTGGAATATGATGCACAAATACAGGAATGTGTTTTAGGCCTCTTTATTTTAATTCACCAAAACCTTCAATTGTAAGTTCTTTCACTTCAAACAAGGAGTTATCAAGGTTTTTTCAGGTTTTTCTTTTTTTTCTTTGGTATTTATACTAGCTATGCGATGTATTTCTTGAGATTTTTGTCCAATAGGTCTTTTATCATATGAAGTATATCATCTAAGTTGTTAAAGAATGTATTTGAGATACTGGAGAAATTTTATGGGTCCACATTTAAAACATATACGAACCTTGCTAAATAAACTGGGATGCCTTTTATTATAGATAACTTTGTACACTCTCATTGTTACCTTACCTCAGTTATGCATGAACTCAAGATTTAGTGTGCAAAGTGCATTACAGGAGTTAATGGGATTACTTTTGTGCAATCCATCTTATCAGGAATGTTTTGTAATGTAAGAAACTTAAATCTGTGTAAAAATCTTCATGCTTTCTTTTCATCGAGAAATATAACCAAAAATATAAACCAAAATTCTTCCACTGATCCTTGTCAGCACTATAGACTCCTTCTCTTTTATGGTGACATTAAACCTTCATAATCAGCATGTATTTTTCTCTGTCACAATATGTATTGTTTCTACCTTTCAGAAGATTAGTGTGCTTTTGGTACTACTTTTAGCAAACCAAGCTACTTTTTGTATCAAATATTTTATGCACAGCTTCATTGTCTCTTTCTTAATAAGGAAACAAATTCTGTAGATTTTATATAGATTGTAGTTACGCGGGCAGTAACTCTTACAAGGTTTGTAAAAAAAAAGTTTGTACGGTAGAAAATTTTATGCATGCTGTCAGACATACCATTCTGTCAACTTGTACCTTATCTGTGCCACAGTTGGTGGGCTTGCTAAGGCAAAGTTGGCTCACCTGCAGTGCTAGAAATGGAGCCCAGTCATGGAAGGTGATATGAGGATGAGTGTAAGCAATAATCGCACTTTTCTGATTGTCGTGGGTTTTTTTAGGAAGCGTGGTACTGACAAGAGATGTCCGAGAGAAGCCACACACACCCAAAAAAGAAAACACACAAGTATCAAGGTTTATTTCGCACACACAGAAAACCGACAATAAAGCGCAAAAACAGACAAATTAAGCTCTCCCAGACCCCGCGTTGGGATGGGAAAGCTCTAGGATAGTGCTGGTTTTCTGTTGGGGGCTCCGGAAGAGATGCCGGGATAATTAGAGAAGGACCGCGACCTCAGCTCTGCCAGGTTCCGCGGCCGACCTGAGGACCCTAGGATAGCGCTGAGCCTCCACTCAGCTTCTGAAAAAGCACTCAGACAGTTAGAAACCGCGCGCCCACCTCCCCGTCCCTTTTTTCTGGGNCTTCCGCGCCGCCAGGAGAGCCGCCACACCCGCTGTGCCCGCCGCTGGCCTCCCACACCTGTGGGCACCGGTGGGGGCAGAGGGGAGGCGGGGATCCACCTCCCTGGTGAGATCCGCCACCGGCCAGCCGGGCGCACGTGCGCACACACACACACACGCACACACACATACACATACACACACACCCTCCCTCGCACCGGAGAGGGTTGGGGGAAAGGGGAAAAACAGCTTTATCTTCTAACCCACAACACTGATCTACCACAGGCTTCTGGACTAGAACTCATATTTCTTTGTTTCCATAAAGTAGAAGATAAAATTGCAGTTTCCAAAGCACAGCATGTCTGGTGTAACTTTCATTGATGTTTGTTATGCTGTTAAATTTACCGGGTACTTCAGGAATTAGGCTTGAACTATCAGGATTTCTCTTCTGCTCCACTTCTTATTAGGGGTTAATCGGTCCCTAAACCAGCCTTAAACATTTGAGTTCTGTGTCCTTGGATCAAGTTCTGTCTTTGTTATACTTCTGCAGTTTTGTATTTAAAAACTGACATAATTTGAACTGTTCCTAATTTAAGTATAAGCTCTTCAGTATTTTTTTAAAAATTAATCTCTTCCTTTCTGGTTTAAAGACTTCAGAATCTCCTCCTTAGTTTCAGGCTATCATTGTAAACTATGTTGTAAACTCAAAGTTTTATGTTAGTTTACACAATCTGGTTGACATGTGTTTCTCCTTAACGGAATAATTCCAGAATAGAAGAATCTATCTAAAAGAAAATAAATTTCTTAAATGATAAAGGTTTTGTCACAGTAAGATGAAGGGTCTCTTGGTAGTAACTCAAACTAACTGAGGTAAGTAGTAATGTACTTAAAAATTCTGTTGAAAGTAGGATGAAATGTATTTGCCATGAGGAAGGTTATCGTTTTCTTTTTTTTTCTTTTTCCTCACCTTCCTTACTGACAGAATGTACACAGCAACTAAAGAAAAAATTCTTTGCTTGATGCTCTTTGCACTTTGTGATGAAGTTTCTAGGGCACAAGTATGCAAGAGCCCTGTAACTCGAACTGTCATCTTATGCATCTTGCAATACCTAAATTTAATCCAGTTGTTATTTCACTTCTGTGTATCTTTGTCATGTTTTGTTAATTTTTGTCTGAAAAAGCACTCTTAGATTAAGGAGATTAATACCAAATTTAAGATCCTTATACTTTTGCTGAATCAGCAAACTGGACTGATTAAATTTGTCGAGCTTCATATGAGGTCCATCACGCAGTGCTGTGGTTCCTCTTTTTTTCAACTCTACTGCAGAAGATTTGGAGAGAATTTAGGAAACCAGCTGGGAGATATGAACTGGTAGGCAGTGATCTATTTTTACTTTTCAAAGGGTTCTTCCCTGCGCCAAGTCTCTCTTCTGAACATTTGCTTCCTAATTACCATAGTTCATTCAAACATACAAGAACTTTATTAAATAATTACTGCTTATCAAAAATTGAATATATAATTTGTATTAAAAAGTACACTGTGGTTTTTTAATTATTGGAGTTTTCAAGCTTTAAGATGTGCTAGAAAACATTGACTTTGAGGCTCTTGAAAATCCTTCCTGTTTAATTGCTTGCTTGTAATCTGAAGTAATAGGTTATAAGACCTCACGGAAAAATACAGGCATGTCTTTAAGTCACTTTAATGAAAGATGCAGAAATGTGATGCATACAAGTGCACAGCTTTTTTGGTTGACTCGCTCTGAAGTTAGTTCAAGTGGATCTGATTATCTTTTGTCTGACTTATGAAAAGGCTTTCGGAGGAGGCAGAGAGAATGAAGTTGAGGATTAGAAAAACTCTTGACAGGCAAAAACCCAAGAAACAGTAATATCAAGAGAAGGCTTTATCTGAAATTTAAATTATTTGTATTAACAGTAAGTGACACATGTATGAGTGTGATAAAAATACACAAACACAACTGCAGAGGAATTTTACCCTTTTTGTATAAGAATTGTATTTGAGCTGCACTAGATTAAATCTTAATCAAAAGATGTACTTTACTAAGGATCATATCTTCAAATTCAGCTTATGTATATTCAAGTGTAGATTGGAGGTTTAAATGTTTGTGGCCAGTTTGAGACTAGCATTTTCATACAATTTCTAGAACACTTCTTGCAGTTCTTTTGCTTCTCATAGATGGGCAATTATATTGATCCTGGGGTAACTGCCATTTCCTTCAAAGCACCCGTTTAGGTAAATGCCACCCAAAAGGTTGTTTTTTGTAAGGAAGCAGATGTTTTTGTAATTTTGATTTTTTTATCTAGAGAATAAATGTTAGTAAAACAAGATAATATGTTGTTTTCACACAGTCAACAAGTTTGGTTGGATATGTGCATTTATGCAAAACCTAGTGTCTTTGCAAGGGATTGGTCTTGAATTAAGAATGAGATTTTTTTATTAGGAGAAGGGATTGACTAAATAGAGGAAAAGATGGAGCTGAGCCATTTTGGTTGATCGTTTTATCCTGTGCTTCTGTTCTCTGTTCATCTGATTGCTGCGTGAAATTTCATGGCAGATTTGATTTCATTCATCTCATTGTTTAATAATCCCTAAATGTGTGTATATATGCATTTATCTCTTGATCATTCTCTCCAAAAAGATACTAAATTATGAAACCAAATTTAATTTGTTTCACCAAATATGTTTCCTTATTCAGAGGAGGAACCTACTCCAAACAGTGTTGTTGAAGAATACCTTCAGGAGAAGAGAAAATATGAAGACAAGCGGAAGCAGCAGCCAAAGAAAGGAGTTTCTCGTGAAGATCAGGTAATGGTTTGATAGCCTGGGCAAAAAATACCCATGAAAAGTTCTAAACATGTTTATCTCTACATCTGTGTAAAAATGAAGTTTTAAAATATGTTGTTTACCTTTCCATTCTAAGAATCTTACTATTTGTAAAAATAAATATTTTAGTTACCCAAGTAGATAAGTGAAATTTCAATGTGTATTTGAAAGTACTTCCAGACTAGCCACTACAGTCTTCCAAGAGGAAATGCTAGCCATGAAGAGGTATTCTTGATTACATTTGTGAAAGTTTGCATTTGTACACAATGCTTTCCTTGGCTCTGCAACTTGCCGTAAGATAACACTGGGACAGAAGTTTGCATACTTGGCATCTGCTCTGGTCGGGTTTTTCAACATTTTAAATTATGTTTTAAAGATATTAAATTAATCAGGACTTCTTGGTGCTATGAAATGAACAGAAACAGTTTGTAAGTCTTCTGTAAAAAGAGAACTCTTTAAATATAATGAAAATTATTTTTCAAAATTGATTAGGATGTCTGTAAACTTTAGTATGGAAATATGGGTAAAGTAAAGTTAACTTTACAAAAATAGTTGTTTTTTCCTAAAATAGAAAACATTGAAACTGTTAAATATATGAAACTACCTAGGAAGTGGAAAATACCATCAACTTAAAATCTGTGCAATACATCAAATAACTGGTTTGTAAGTGCGTGTCAGTTCAGCTACAAAGATGTTCCTATTCAAGTGTTGAATCTAGAAGAGATTGAACCTTGAGGCTTAGTAACTTCAAAGCAGCATTTGGCAAACCTTTATATGTGCAGCAAGCTGATTTAGCTATGAACTAAGTAGTTTATAGAAACTTTGTACATTTAAAATCCCATTATCTTTAAATCAAAGAATACTAAAGCTCTGTTGGCAGTGTGGAGCAAGAGGCTTAAGACCATGTCTAATGAATTTATTTCAGCCCTGTCCTGTACATCACAGGAAAATAAGATGAGATGACAGGGATGTATATTTTAGTAGATCTTAGTTTTTATTTATGTAACCCTGCTGGGAACTATTCAACAATAATTAATCAATTTCTTTGTAATCCATTTCACTTGTGGAGTGCCTCTTCTGATCTTGCGCCCCTTGTAACTGATCCTACAGCACAATACCATTTCCCATTCTCTGTTGAAGAGTTAAGGAAGAGAGGGAAAGGTATGTCTCCTTAAAATACTGGATATTGGAAGTCATAGCCTTCTAGTTCTGCAAGGGTGAATTTATACAGTTATTTCATCCAGAGTATAGCATCTCAATTGCAGAAGTGCCTACTAAGATATTTCAAAATTATTTGTGTCACCTGATCTATTCACAGAAATGCTGGCACCAGAGAAAGATGAGACAGACAAGATAGAAGGAATGTGTTTTTAGTTGTTCACGATTCTGTATTAAAAGGGTTAGTGTATTTTCTTCTGATGGCCTAGGCAGAAATTTGCAGTCTTGGGTGTTGCAAGTACAGTGTTTGTTTGCATCAGTATGGAAAACTGTAGGGCTAGAATAATTTGCAGGCCAAATTTCTTCAAAACTTTCCTCTCTCCCACCTTAAGCAGAAAATTAGACAGAAAATAAAGAAAATTAATGCAAAAAACCCCTCCAAAATCTGCCTTTGGCAGTGTAAAATATGTTTTTGAAAGAATTCAAAAGCCAGGAAACTCCTCAAGTTAAGATTGCTCCCAGAAGGAAATTTGATTCCAGTGAACACTTCTGGTATTTCCTATTTCTGTTTTCTATTCTTGTTTGGTTTTTATTCTTTTAAATTTGAAAAACTTGACCAAACAAAATTACAGCCATACAGAGGTGTTTTACAGAATACGTTGCCAACTTATCACCTACAAATCAAATATGGCCTGCCACATAAATTCAGTAAGGCACTTATTCCCTGATGCTTTCATTTCCAGGAATGTCTCAAATATCAGCAAAAGATAAGCTGTGGGCTGTGCAAATTATTCATATGCTCTGCCCCTTTTTTGAAGAGCCCCTTTCCCATCACAAGGTTCTGCTGTACAATTCTTGTATAATCAAACTCTCATTTCAGATGATCAGAAACAAGAGCTGTGGTATGTTCTTTAGGTGTCATATGAGATTTGGTGACTTCCTTGTAACTGGAAAACCAGGCAATATCAGCTTGAGAATAAAATAGCAAATATAAATCAATTTGAGCTTGATGTATATTTCATAAGAACCCATATCTGCAGATTTAGTTAAGATGGTTCATTTTATTTGAGTTAAAAGCTTTGAATTTTTTTTCAATGTCCATATATTATTTAAAAGATCATCATAGTAAAGTAAATAAATATCAATTAAACTGTGTCTTCAAAGCTAGAAGGGTTCAAATTTATAAAGTGGATTGCTTTACAAGAGGAAAATAGCAGGTTCAAACAGCAAAATTCATTCTCAGCAGTTAGTTAATCAGTTGTTTTATTCTGTACATAGGCACAAGTTTTTGTTCTTTAAATATGCATTTTTAATTCACCAGATGGCCAGAGAAGTGCTCTTTCAAATCTGATGGGCTCCATTCCTGCTTGCTCTCAAAGCCTCAGTGTTGCTTGCCCACTCACTCCACGAGTGCTCTTCATGCAGTGTATCTCCCACACCCCCCACTGCCTCTATCTCACTTGCCTCTATAAAGTGTTTCTTTTGAATTTGTAGGAAAGATCACTTCTCCATCTCATTATACTATTTCTCAAAATTTTAAAGATGTTGTATATAGCTGTTGTTGTGTAGAAATATTTACAACTTCTCTAAAACCATGTGTTTAATTTCAGACATTGGCACTATTGGACCAATTTAAATCAAAGTTAACCCAGGCAATTGAAGAAACACCTGAAAATGAGATTTCTGAACTTGATGTGGATAATGACGAAGGATGGTGAGTTTTTTTTAATTTGGATTTATGTGTTTACTGATGGAAATCCTGCTGTACTAATGTAGTCTCACTGTTAAGCATAAATTTGAGCAGCAGAAAATACCAAATGTGAAGATAGCTAACGTGTTAGGAGTCAGCTAAAATGTACTGGTTTAGCACTCTGAAAAATGTGAGAGTAGAAGACATTTAGCTTTGTTTTTTAAGTTGTTCTAAAACTGTCTTCGGGGTGGTAAATATTTTTAAATGATGGATGAGATGAAGGGAGACTCACCTGAAGTGTAGGATGACCCTAAGGAAGTGGAGTAGCACTGAAATTGCTAAAGCACTGCAGAAGTTATTACCTCAACACCTCCCAGTCAAGAAGCAACTTCTGTATCCTATTGTCTCATGTTCATCTTTCACCCAAAATACCCGCCTCAGATAAGCAAGGGATAAAAATCACTAAGATTTGCAGTGTGATCCTGAAGTCCTAGACTGCAAGCTGTTAAATGCTCATAAAAATACCTGCATACAATGACTGAAAAAAAGAAAAAAAATTGTAGCAAAAATAATTTGTAAGGATAGGTCATCTCCATTTGAAAGGCAAACATTATAGCTGGTCCAACAAAATAGGCTGTCTCTGCCTACAAACTACCACTAACACAGAAACTTTAACAAACTTTTTGCAAGTGTTTTAAGGCAACAAATATTTCTGTACGTCAGATGACTAAAATTATTTTAAAATTATGTTTTTTTCTTCAGACCATGTTTTCTTCCTTCATTATGCCTTTTCTTATCTCAGGCTCTTTGAGGATTAGGGATAACGTAAATTTTGAGGTTGTTGGATTTCACTGGTATTTTGAGATCCTTCTGAGCTACCAATGTGCTTTTAAATTCTTCAAGAATTATAGAGTAACTATTTCAGTTGGAACGGATGTATCATGGTCATCTGGTACATCTGCCTGACCAGTACAGGGCTGACCAAGTTAAAGCATGTTATTAAGGTCATGGTCCAAATGCCTCTTGAACAGTGACAGGCTTGGGGTATTTACCACCTTTCCAGAAAGCCTGTTCTAGGGTTTGAACATCCTTTTGGTAAGTAAATGTTTCTTAATGTCCAGCCTAAACCTCCTGTGCCCAGTAAAAGATTCCCTTATGTAACCTTTTCATGAGCATGAAGGACTGATCTTTATGTCTAATATTTCTTGTCACAGTAATATAACCAGTCTTTTAAATGCTTTTATAGAGTTCAAACACTGTCTTCCCTATTAACTTCTGAGTAACTACTGATACCTAATTGTCAGTAATACTTTTCTCTTTAATTCATACTGAATGAAGTGCTGCCATTTCAGATTATGAAGTCATATTTTTGTTCAGAAAATAATTATATTCAAAATTGCACTAAAACAGATAGTTAAAAAAATATGAAACTACACAAGAGAATAGTAGTTAATATTATACTAATATTCCAGCTCAGTAAGGGTGCATGTTAATTTCACAGACAGATGAGACAGTCTGTTTTCAGATAATTTACTTGGAAGCCAAGTGAATTGTGTTTTTAAATAATGTACTTCGAAGCCAGGTGAATTGTAAAATATACATGTTACACACATAGGCTGTAAACACAACTTTAACAAAGCAATGAAATCTTCTAAAAGCTATTAATGATTATTAGAAACGCATGGAAAGTTAAATTGCATATTTTGGAATAACAGTTTGGATTTTCAGTGTCTTTGTATAGGAATATTTGAGATAACTGGAGTGACTTTACTTTTTAAAATGCTTCTTAATTTGAATCTGCTTCTCAAAAGACAGTAATTTTACTTTATTTGATTCTTATGAAATATAATTAGTGTATGGCATATGCATATACAATATGCCAATACATGATTCCTCCAGGAAATTTTGTAGGTCATGATTGCTGTTTTTATGGGAAGTGAAAGCCTGCCAATATGCTTTTCTCTACTGTCAGGGTGTGTTATCTGAGGTAAAATGATTGCCTCTAAGACATTTTTATGTGTCCACAAGTGGCCACACATTGAGATACAATTTTCGTTTTCTGTCAAGATATAAACCATTACCAATTTGTTATGTTTTCTTATATTTGGCAAACTTCTCTCTGCATATTTGGCTGAGCTGCTGTATTGGCATGGCACATAGCAGACATTTGGGCACTTTTCAGCAGCATTCTACTTTTTATATAAGAAAAAAGAAGAAATCTGACTCTATTGTAAACAGTGTGTATGGTGTTTGATAATTATTACCAGATTTTACTTTCTAAGAACGCATCTGAGCAAGTGCTGTGAAGAGCACCAAAGAGAAATGCATAATACTAAATTTAAACATGAAATACCAGAATCTTTGCTGAGATGTTCTGTTGCAACCTCTACTTCTTAGTGAGAATGATTGTGTTTGTGTATAGAGATAGAGAGAGAGAGAGAGAGAGATTAGAAATAGGGATAGAGATAGAGATAGAGATAGAGATGTCTGTCTGCAGCAATCAAAATCCAATTTTCCCTCCAGAATTCCAAAGTATTGTAATAAACATGGTATCTGCTCACAAAAAAGATTCTCATGAGAATAATAATGTCTGCAAACAACTATACAGACACATTTTTGCAGCATCTGGGTCCCTTAGATAGACATGCTCGATCTGAGTTCTTCTAGTTGTTATTGTCCCTGTGGCTCCATATTGAGAACTATTTCTTATTTTTTGCTTTTAATGATTTGTCAATATCTTCAGTGTTATTTGATCATTTGTTGTTCTTTATTTGCTTACAGTCCAAATAAGAAAGGGTCAGATCATTACTTCATTCTTTACTTTCTTAAAGGCTGTATAGCGTGCTGCAGAGGTAGGTAGAGATTATCTGGCAGAACTCTGTCACACACTCTTGGCTTAAAATCTTAACCAAGAAGACTTTTCCCTTAAATGTAACTGAGGACCATCATAGCAGCAGTGAAATGTCATGTGCTTAGAGACTAATATTATGAAAACCAAATACGTCATCGCAGAAGACCCAGATGGAATAGTAAAAACACTGCACAGGCTATAGTTTTTACAGAACACTGCTGCTGCTTATCTTCTTTAGGACTTAGACTGTTGTACAGATATAGTCACATGCATGTGACAGCTATTCAGGTTGTAGTGACACTTCATGGTTCTGATGATAATACCAAATATTTATGACTGTAGTGAAATCCAAATTCAGTCCAGAAGGTGTTACAGCAACTGCAGGTAATGAAACTAATGATGCAGATCCTGTGAACATGATAAAATATAGAGAGAGTCCAGCAATGGAAGAAAAAAATTATGGTGCAATCATGTACGTTCAAAGATGGATTGCTTTAGTTAATCTGTGCAAAATATTCCCCTTCAAATAGGATAAAAGTGATACTTAGTACTCTGAAACACACTTCCATCAAGTAATTCTGAGAGTTCTGAGTGCTTCTTTCAGTGTGAAATCTGAGACTAGATACAGCACTCAGCTAAGTCTTTGTCAATATTGAATGGAAGGATTACTTTATTTGTCATTGTTTCTTTCTGCCTGGTTTCAAATCCTTTCTAAGCCACAAATCCTTCCCTGCTGAATGGTTGCCTTACCTAGCTCTGTCCTGTACCCATGCTGTTGATTGCTCTTATTGGAATTCAGCCATTGCACTTTCTGATTTGTATCCTATTTTTTCCTACTTCTGTTTAAAGGTCCCTTTCAAACCACACAATTCTATGATATGAACATTGTATTGAGCCAATATTCTGTTCTTGCTTGAAAACTATTTCCATGTTGGTAATCTGAGTTCTGATAAGTACGGTTTTATGTTATTATTACTTCTTAATTTTGGACTTCATGTGAAGATGCCCAGTTCATCCTGCTGAATTTGTTTAAGTTGTAGAAAAGGAAATATTAGCATGTGAAAGCTGTTCCTGACCAGATGAACATGATTTTATGAAGTGCATTTAAATTATTGTTGCCACTAGGGAATCAGTCGAAGTCTGTATCATCCTCAGTAGAGGGATTTGATCTGTTATTAATCCCATCAGTTCACAAGTCAAGGCTGCAAGTAGACCTCCAGCTGATTTTCAAGTTTGAGTCACAGTGTAGCCCGACAATTTTTCCTTCATTCTGCACCTGGCTAGAAGTTTAGAATTTCTCCTTCAGGATTCAGATCTCATCACTGGCTTTTATCTGCTCTCAGTAATGCAGTCTGCAGCCATTTAGAATTTGACTGTGACTGCCAGCATGCTACATAGTTCATATAATTAATAGCAGGTGATGCCAGTGCTTCATAACTGTAGCACTGCAGTGTTTCCTGGGTGAAGTGTAAAGATGTGAATAAAAAGCTTCTTAATCTTTAGAAGAGATCGACTTCTTCCTTCCCTGTGGAGTGCTGTCACAGCTGTAACTAAGCGACAAATGTAAATAAATCACTTAAGTAATTCTGGAAGTATGTCTAGACTCTCAAACTCATTCTTTCTTTTTATTTGAAAAAACATAAATCCATTCAGCTTTCAAATATACTGTGGGACAAGAAAGAATGAATAAAATTAAAACAGGAGTTTGGAATGAAGTGATGGGTTTTTATGCATTTTTTCAGTTTAAAATTCTTATGGTTCATTGCCTTTGTTGCGTCTGAACCATTCTAGATGTTGGTTAATTTGAGGTATAGGAAAAAAGGGCATTTTTAAAAATGTGAATAAGTCAATGCCTGAAAATGCCTTTCAACTAATAGTTTTAATAGGTTGTCATGAAAATTGTATGACAGTAAAAGTCTTCTGTCTCAAACAAAAAGGCATTTCAGATCTTGCTTAATAGATTGTTTCCTGCACATGTGTCCTGGTTTGGGACAATATAAGTTGTTATCAACAGACGAGAGACGTATAGGGAAGGCAACAATTTATTGAATATATATATATATATATATGAGGGGGGAATGTGAGTATGGATGGGTGTAATTGCTATGTTACAGCCGGCAGGAGGTGCTCTATGTCCCGCTGGAACACAAAGGGTGCAGTTGCTCTATTACAGCCAGCAGAGGGTGGTGCGTGCCAGCCGGGAGGGGGTCCGAGGGGGAACACACACACACACACACCCCCCCCACATGAGCACCCACAAACCAGGATCTTGTGAAGAAATAACAGTGTCTCAGAGGTGGCGCGTCTGTGAAGAGGTTCTTCTAAGAGGTCTTCTCAGGTAGAAGAAAGCAGTGACGACCTTAGAAAATCCATGGAGCGAGGTAGGAGATGGCAGGGTCCGTTTTAGTCCTCTGAGCAGGCAGTACTGAGGAGAAGCACCCTGTCTCCTGCTACAGAGCCCAGGAAGAAAGAGGGCGGGCACTGCTTTCCTCAGGTTTTTATAATCCCAGCCCCTTCCCAGAGAGCCCTGCAGGGGCCAAGGGGCTCATGGGAAGCTGAGGCACAGAGGTTTCTCCTTGGTAACCTGGACCACTCCAGATGGTCCCCTCTTCTCAGCTTGGCTGACCCCACCCCTTAACCAAAACTGGGCACGGGAAAGGAGTTATTTTTTTTCTTTTGTCTTCCCCTCCAGTCTAAGCCAAACTGCTTCAACGTGCTGTGTAATTACTAACATTATTGAGACTACTGTTCTCTTAACTTACTTGTGACAAACTTCATTTAAGATAGTGAGGATTAAAGCCCTCATTAAATTCATTAAAAACATTAAATTCAATTGACTTTAATACCACTGTTTACTTAAATATGATGTTTAAAATCTTCTGCCTCTTAGAAAGCTTTTAAAGATGTCTTCTTCTTGGTCACAAAATATTATTTTTATTTGCACAGTGGTGCTTTACATAGATCAGATCCCTGATTATAGCAGAAATTAAAGGGAATGGGTCTGTTGTTATTAATTTATTGTTTCTGTGGGCAAAAACACCACTGACAGTGATAACCATTTAAAATGCAGCCTGATTTATATATGTCAAATACTGTAATCCATTCCCAGTTTGGAATTTTGGAAAACTGCCACTGAGACCACTTAAATACTGTGGCAACATTGGGTGCTAATGCTAAGCCCTTTCTGCCAGGACGTTAACTGCAATTTGAGTGTACATTTTTTTTATCCAGTTTGTAGTGATAGCTATACTTTTCTCCAGAACAAACAAAAAATAATTCTCTATATTCAATGTACTCTCTATCCATCATCAATAGTTATGCTCTATATCTTTTAAAAAAGGTTTTGTTAATCATACAGGCAAAACTTCTCTCAGAGTATTTAGGATTGGTTTCATTGAGAAATATGGCACAGATAGAAGTGGAAACACACAATAATTTCACTTACTTTGTTTTCTCACAGTAAAAGGCTTTGTAACAGAGAGAGATTGGGGTCTAAAAAAGGTATCAAGGCACCACTTTACAATTTTTGTTGTAGAGGATAGGCTAGAATTGGTTTGGGCATGAATCTTTTTAATTGAAATAGCAATTTCATAATCCAGGTAAATCTTGAAGTTAGCCAGACTGTTTTTATATTCCAATATTTCATTTTTATTAAGAACTAAATTATGATGCACACTACTGCTGTCTACTCCATATAAATTTGATAATGTCTTCCACAATTTATTACTAAGATTTCCTATTTAATGCAGAATACTGTTGAACTCTGCATGGTGAAATTCTTCAGGATAAACACCTAAAAAGATTGGTTATATTTCTTTTATAAACCTAGCTTTATATTTTCTTTGCTATGATATCTCAGACTTAGGATTGTGAAATATTGCTTCCTTAAGATTAGCACCAGTCTCTGCAGATTCAGTTGCAGGAGCTTAACTGTGACAAACTCAGTAAACCCCTGAAAACTAAGCTGCAGTCTTTTTCACATGCTGATGCTAGCTTGGGAGACAACAGAAAAAATGCTGCTGTAATTTATGCCAGTGAAGCACAAAGATGGATTAAAGCCATGTTTGCTCCCCTTCTCCCATCCAGACTTCAGCCAACGTTCCTGCACTAGTCTGGAAAAACTGTCTCTGTATTAGGTCTCTCCTGCTAAGGCCATTGATTTACTCAACTACATTTTTTAAAAGTTGACAAAATACTTACTTGATTTTTACAAAGGGTAAATGAATGCCAGAGGTCTATATTAGAAACACATTGGAAAGAGGGGTTTCTTTTCTATCTGGCAGAAAAATAAGCATTTGTTTGGGTTTTAGTACTGCCACTAACCTTTAAAGGAAGAAAAGAAAAAAACCTACTGCTGTAATTTTTTTTCCCCCTCTAGTTTCTCTCCACCTTCTCCCCTGTACTGCTGGAATATAGTCATACTTTGCTTGATACATAAATGTTAACCCCTATCCCACTGCTGAATTTTCTCATGAAATAGAGTATTTATTTATTGCTTCTAGCTGTTCAGCATGACTGGGAAATTAGAGTGTTTGGAGGGGGGGTTGTTCGTTTATTTTTGTTAATTCCTCCATGTCTGAGTTTATTTGTACTAGGCATCTGAGCCTTGACTACTGTTTGACTTAAATTCAAAGATGATCCATGCTTTTACTCCAGGGATCTCTAGTGTTAGATTTACTGTCTGGAAATCTTACATTTTTTTGGTTGCCAGCAAATCTAGTGAAACGAAGAAATAATCATCTAAATCTTTATTAGTCTAGTTTAAGCTTCCTGCTTATTTGCACACCTTTTCAAGCACCCCATCTTCATCTCATTGAATGACATGTTTAAGCAGTAAAGATTGGACATATTAAGAATAGGGAAAGGGAGGGACAAAATAGAGAGGAGAATGTGCAGAGAAGCTGAATGTTACAAAAATCTGAGTATTTTTGTGCTAGAAAGGTTCTCGTCTCCTTCCCCTCTCTCCAACTCTGTGCTATGGTGATACAATACTGCCTGACTGCTTATGTTAAGGTGGGCAAGTGATTTGCTGAATGACATGAGAGTATCAGATGTTGTACAAACTATTGCCAGAGACAGGATGCTGGACTGGATGCGTAATTCCAGAATGCTGGTTCCCTTGTCCTTGTAGTAAATGCTGTGTAAAGTTCTTCTACACTGGTGCACTGTCTGGAACAACATCTGGAATTTGAATTCTTCTATGCCACTCGGCTCTCCCAGGAGGAGTTGTCTATTTAAAACACCCGTCTTATTTGCATCAAACTACTTAACCTTTTTGTGAAGGGGTCAAGGATGTAGTGTAAATATACTGTATATGAGTTGTTATAGAACAGACACAATATCAGATAGAATAACTGATTTTTTGTAGGAAAATACTTACTGCTTTAAAAAGTAAATCATCACAGTTTTGCATAAATCTAATTTTCATATTTCATATTTCATAGTGAGAACTAATTATTTTTTCACAGGTGTTGTGGGTTGGAGACTAGAAATCGTTCCTCCCCTTCCCCCATCCCCTGCCAGCCGGGGAGAGGGTGTTGGCGGAGGCGGGCGCACCGTGGCGAGCGGCGTCCGATGAGCTCTCGCTGGCCCGTGGAAATCCAGGGGAGAGGGAGTAAGCCTCAAGCCGGGCCGTACCCATATCCGCAGCAGGTCTCCAAGGTGAACAGCCTCTGGCATGTTGGAGCGATTGAAGGGGAGTTGGGTCCAGATCCCTGAGTCCAGAGTGGCGGAGGCGGGCGCCGTGAGGCGCCCAGTGCGGTGACGCAACCAGTCCTGGAGAAGCCAGCGGGAGCCTTATGGGGGAGTTCTCTTTTCTTTGTGAAGAGCTGAGTCCCCTGAGATGGGTTCGCCCCAGGAGAGGGGCCCGCGCCTTGGAGGGCGGCGGATCCCCGCCTCCCCTCCGCCCCTCCCGGTGCCCGCCGGGCGGGCGGTGGAGCCGCGCTTGTCCTGTGGGGGCGGCGGTGGCGGCTCTCACCACATGCGCGCGGCANGGGGGTGGACTTTTTCAGGATTGCATTTTCTCGTGATTTCCGGGGGAGTGGACCACTTCCTCGGGGGGTCGGGGTTTTTTTCCTTGTAGTATTTTTTCTCAGGCAGGCGGACTAGCGATCGTCCTCGGCCATAGCCCGGGTTTAAAGACCACATCTTTCCATCAGCACTGAAATCCTTTCCCGGGGCTGAAGGGAGGGGGAAGGGGGGGGGCTCGCAGTTTCTAACTGTCTGAGTGTATTTCTTCAGAAAGCCGAGCGGTGGCTCGTGCTGCTGTAAGTCCTCAGGTCGGCCGTGGGCCTTCTGTAATTATCCCGGCGTCTCTTCCAGACGCCAAGAGAGAGACCAGCACTATTCCAGAGCGTTCCCACCCCGACACGGGCCCTGGGAAAGCTTAATTTGTCTGTTTTTTGCACTTTATTGTCTTTTTTCGGTGTGTGTGAAATAAACTGTGTTATTTGTGTGTTTTTCTTTTTGGGTGTGTGTGTGGCTTCTCTCAGACATCTCTTGTCAGGACCGCTGTTTTTAGTGGTAAAACCACGACAACAGGTTATCTTTGAATTAGGTGAGCTTTATCATAGTTAAGTTGATCTTGCAGTCTCTTAGAAGGTTACTTACAATTGAATCTTCTTTCAAGAGTTAAAAAATCCTTAGTACTATCTTGAACAGTGGAAGGATACAATGCTCCATTAGACTTCACCAAGATTAGGTTACTTTGTTGTTAGCTTTTCAAAAATTAATATCTTTGAGGGGAGCTTTAACCTGAAGATCCCATACTAAGTGAAATTCTTAGTTCTTATAATTTCTGCAGTAACTATTTTGGGTTAAAACTAAGCATATAACAGGTGTGTCAAAAAGTATTATGTTAGAAATATCTGCAGAAGTTCTTTTATGATCATTTTATGGCAGGCCTACACCAAACGAAAGTACAAGAAATTAATTCTTTGATCTTTGGAGGACCACAGCTTGTTAGGTATTCTGAAGTTGTTAAGCCAGTTTTTTCATCTTCCAGTACATGTAATATGCAAGTTCAAAGGGCTAGTCAAAGTTAACAGAATGTACAGACTGACTTTGTGTGGTGTTTTTGTAGCATATTTTCATGAGTTTTACTTGCTTGGCATTGGGGACATTTTTCTCCTTGCAAGAGCAGCAATAAAACATTACCTCCATTGTTGTCATGGTTTAATCCCAGGCATCAACAAAGCACTTGCAGCCACCCACTCACTCCTCCACCAACAGGATCAGGGAGAGGATCAGAAGGGTAAAAGCTGGAAAACTCGTGAGTTAAGATACAGTCAGTTAAATAGGAAAAGCAAAAGCCCCACACAAGAAAAGCAAAAGAAGGAATTAATTCCTTCTTCCCGTGGGCAGACAGGTGCTCAGACATCTCCAGAAGAGCAGGGCCCCATCACATGTAACGATTACTTGGGAAGACAAACATTGTCACTCCAAATGTTCTCCCCTCCCTCCTTCTTCCCAGCTTTACATACCGAGCATACTGTTATATAGTCTGAGATATTTCTTCGGTCAGTCTGGATCACCTGTCCTGGCTGTGTTTCC
>VYZS01034577.1:11679-27030 GCA_013400695.1 Neodrepanis coruscans
ATTATGCACCAAAGTTACGGTAAAACAATACCACACTCGAGCATGCAGGTTAGTTTCTAAGCTTGCTTCCTGAGCTTTGTTCTCATACATAGTTCTTGCCTGTACATACTGTGGTGTTGAGAAACTGAAACCCCTCTGTTGCCTAATTTCAAGATGTACTGAAATGGAAATAGTAGCCCATTAATATCTTTGTATCTGAAATGTTGTAAGTGTAAACTGCTATGTCTTTGACAGTTTTATATAAATTACAAAAATAAATGATGTTTCTGATTTTCTTCATGCAGAATTATTCTTATTTATAAGGCTACAGTTCTTTGAGCCATGTATACTCCATGGTACTNTTGTTTTATGATATGCCATTCTCATACACGTTGGTGTGCAGGTGACCTTATGATTATTTTTAGAATTTAAATAACTTTATAAGAAGCTTTAGGAAAAAGTTTGAACTTCCTTTAACTGCTCTGCTTGTCTGCTAGATGTTCCATGTTTTTTCCCCCCTGACAAGCTTGCATGTTTTTGCAGCAGTTGTTGCCTCACAGTTGTTTATTGTAGGAACTGTAATGGTGAAAATGGGGATAACAAAGCAGCAAATGACATTTTATTTGTGAACATTGAAGTAGTTTTCCTCTTCAGTTCTTTGGGAAACATTACTAGTATGTTTGCATTACAGTCCCAATGTCCCCAACAATTGTACCCATGGTATTCTGTAAACTAAAGTATTGTTTTAAGCTGTTTAAAAGGTATCTGAAATTATTCCTCCATGAGGATTTTTGATATCTCAGTGCTATGAACTGATCATTTTAAACCATGTTAAAGCAAGAAGTTTTCGTCTGGTTGAAATATTGGTATTGTCAGATTTCATGCCAGTGAGACTCTAATGAATAAGTTATGCTTATAAGAACACTTGGTGTGTCATGGGAGCACTGAGTGGCCTGGATCACAAACATGGTGCCGCTATTCCAGATTTCGGCTTTTCTTTCTGTGAAGGCTAAAATATTCAGAATTAAGAGAGAACAGACAGTTAGCATTCCTATAATCCACCAGGTAAGGGGGTGCAGTGGTTTTTAGCTCAGATCTACTGCAAAGGACGGGTATGTGCATGTGTTGGTAGTTGGAGTCAATTTAGCATGAAGAAAGTTGACCAAAATGTAAAACAAATTAAAGCCAAATTCACATAGTACAGTATCTAGAAATTGAAGCTAATCAAGTTATGCCTACATTTTTTCTAATATGACAAGAAAATAAGGAAAATGTTTCATTTCTGTCAGTCATTCTGATGTTTTGACATTCTGCCTTACTCATTTCAGTCTAACACTGCTGAGTTTTCCTACTCTTTGGCTACAGAAAATGACAGTCACTTTAAAAAACCTAAATGAAGTGCAAGGGAATTTTGCGAAATGTGTCTGGTTTTGTGCGTGCAAGTAGTGAGTATGGGGTTCCTAGACCTGGTAGCGTATGTAAGTCTGTCTCCTTGAGTTTTCCTGGGCTTTTCTGTGCTTGGTGCCTGGAAATCACCTGATTAAAATGCAAAGACTGGGTGTGTTTGTCCTCACTTTTCCAAGGTCTGGCAGCAGGGTCAGAGCTGTAACTCCAGCCAGGACAGGTGTTTCTGAGTAAGGGAACCTACTGCTTAAATAATCAGTGTTTGTGCTATTGAATCCTGAGGTGAATTAGAAAGAGTACAGTGCTTGGGAATGCATCATTCTAGTAACTCCGCTTAACACACACAGAGTTTACTGTACTTTGGCAATCACCTTTATGGTTTGGGGGTTTTTAAGCCAAATTTGTTCCTCTAGTCTATTTAGTTTTAGTTTTACATAATTTGATTGCAGACTAATAACTGCTAGTTAAATTAGTAAGAACACTAAAGGAGAAGAGAATGTTGTGTATTATGTACATAACTAGTGGGAGTTACAAGGTTTACCTTGGTTCATGAAAGACCTCAGTGGTTTCCTAGGGTGAGAACTTGGTTTCTTTGCTCATGGTCTCCAGGTAAAAGGGATGGGTGTGATTTTTGTTAGCACATCAGACATTAATCTAAGTACATTTTGTTCTGTTTCACAGAACAGAGGGCAGTAGTTTGCAGTCTTCTCAAAAGCCATACATCATTATTAATGAAAAATGTATCCAGAGCTGTTGGAAGTTTGTGTTGTGAAAGTCTGGAGAAGGAACGTCTAAAATTCTGTATTGCTATGGCAATAAATGGCCTTTAAAAACAAGGACAAATGTGACTGTTTGATGAGATGTGTTTGAGTGGAGGACTTGGGCTTTGGTTTAGTGTGTTCCCTGCACTCTTTTTGCTCATAACTGTTCAGAAATCTGGCTGCAATCAGTATGTGCTTGGGAAATGTTTTTGCTCTGACAGCTGTGTACTTAGAATAGCTCCTTGGCTGTCTCTATACTGTTACCTCTCGACTTCTGAGAGCTGGCTTGCATTTATGCTACACACTGCAGAAGTCCAGTGGCATGCTGGATTTGGATTCCTCCTTGAAAAGGTAGGAGCTGCTACTTCATACTTCTTCAGCCTTCAGTAAATCTAATGAGTCCTGTGCTGCAGTTAAAGATCCATCAATGCCTTAATGACAAACACCACAGCATTCAACAGACTGTGCAGTATCTGTTCTTCTAAAAACAATCTCAGATTTCACTTAGGCTATAAATTGAATCCTTACTGTCATATCTTCTGAACATTTAAGGGTGCTGTGGAAAAGCTTACATAGATTCTCTGAAAAAAAAATTGGAAAAATAAAATCCTGCTTCTTACAGTATGACCTTTCCATATCATTGAAGGGTAAAGGGAAACTAAGTTTATTCCTTCAATCCAAAATAAATAGAAGTGATTGCAAGATCAAGAATCAAGTATCTGTGGACAATTTCAAGAAAAATCTTTTCTTGGTAAAGGGTAGCACAACAGCATGTGAGATGCCAGCATTGTATTTTATAGCATTATATATACTTAAAACACATGAGAAGATAGGTTCTCTCCAAATGCAATTTTAGGGAGGTGTTAAGAGAAAAGTTATCACTCATTGTTAGACATTCCACTGAAAAAGACATGCTGACAGATAAGCTTTATCTATCTATTCTAGGCATAAAATAGTTTGTTTGCTGTTATGTTAATAAAATTACTCCAAAATCTTGTGACTTTGCCTTGAATTTACAAACGAAGTTTACTTTAGGATTGAGCATTTATGTGCCGACTGCAGTTGTATAATTGTAACCTACAGCCTGTGTCACCTGCTCCAGGTGACCCTGCCTTGGAAGGGGGGTTGGACTAGATGATCTCCAGAGATCCCTTTCAAACCTGATGATTCTGTGATTTTCCAATTCTGTGATCATGTTTGCAGCCCAGTATCTCTTTGATACATTTAACTTTTCTTAAACAGAATGAAGATGGATTAGCAGATTTCTTTGAAAATGTGGTACAACAGACCCAAATGAAGCCAAAGAAAGTGATTGGCTGGATTCTAAATGACCTGCTCAGTTATTTGAAACAACATTCCCTTTCAGTAAAAGAAAGGTCAGTCTTCATGATTACTACAGTGGTGAAACAAAAGTGATCCTTTTCTCATGTCCCATGAATGGTACCATGTCACTCCATTGCTCACTGCTGCTTTAGTTGTTACCTGTGGAGTTTGTTACACCAGGCAATACTGCGCAGGCCTTGGTACTATTGTGCTGAATAGTCAGACAAATAAGTTGCAGAAAAGAGGACCATGTGGTTAAGAGTAGTAAATAGTCCTCAGCCTTTAGCTTATGATGATGATAAGGCATAGTAGGTCATCAATACCGAACTTGAACATAGGCTAACATGAGAAAAAATGCCAGTCATACTAAACTGTGTGATCTTTAGGCAAGCAACAGTAGCATAGATACATTACATCAAGGTAACTTCTGCCCCCTTTCTTCCTAGCCCAGTCAGTTCTTTTCTCCTGGCTGACCTTTTGAATCTTCTAGAAAAAAAAGTAATTTCTTCTACAGCAGCAAAGCAGGTAAGTACCTTTTTTATGTTACTGTATTCTGAATCTGTGGCTGCTTAATCCAGTTGTGTAGCAATTTTATAATCAGTGTGTACTGCTTGTTTTAAAATGAAATTATTTTGAGCGTCGATGAAGGATAAATTTTGTATCTATACTATATACTATAAACATATAATAGATGCAAATGCCTTGTGTGTGTATGTAACCTTACAGGGACATCTGCATAATCAGTGTTAAAAGGGGATAGAAGCCAAATGGTAGACTCCAACAATGTGAACTGAAGTCAATTAAGTCCTGCTTCTGAACAGAGCAGACACTAGATCTGTTTCACTTCTAGTCAGACCTAGTCAGTGGGAGCCAATCCATGGCTTGCAGTTAAGCTGAGGGTATCAGTTACTAGGTACTATGGGACAGTAAGGTCTACATTCCCAAGCATTAGCATGTGGAAAAGGATGCAATTCACCTGAATGTAGTCACAAAGAGTTCTGCTTTGGTGTATCCCTAAGTCAAAAGTGGAAGAGGTCTGGCCTTTCTTTTATCCTTACTTCTTTGAGCAAGTGCTATCATGAACCTCTCAAGCAAGTAAAGATGGTAAAGCTGGGGGTATTTTAAATATTGTCATGCTTAGAACAGTCTGAAAAATCAGCTCTTGATTTATATATAAAATTATTAACTGGTTATGATGGATACAGTGGCTGCTGTGCCTGTAGTCAAAACTTGGAGGTTTTTTGTAATGAGGAATAATCATTCAACTTAAATTGCTGATGGCTCACTTATGCAGAATGCATTGTCTTTTCAGATCAAGGATTATACTGTAGGTAAGTGCAAATAGGTCATAGTTTGTGTGTTTATCATCAAAACTGTTAATGAAGATATTTAACTTGCCTTGTCTGCTTTAAAACTTTTAACATGCTGAAATATACAGGGCAGGTTTCCATCTATCTAGCACGTATCCATAAAATCCAAGTACAATTTTGGAATAGTGTTGAAGTCAGTTAAGGGTTTTTTGCAGGATTATAAACCAAGTGTAACTGTTGCAAAAATGGCTCTTTACCCTACTTGGAGACATTTAAAGTTTCTGAAGATGCTTGTGGTTCTTAATTAAGTTGGTCTCCTCGTTGGCCTGTTTCTGTGGATAGCCAGCTGCCTAAGACAGACATCATAAACAGGGGTTTAAGTGCCTGGCTTCAGGCATGTGTGTTTGGAAATTTTGTATTGGAAAAGGAAAAGCTTCAAAAAGGATATAAAGTATTAATAGGAAAAGCATTGGAATGCAGAGCAGTTCTGTGCCTGAGGGGTTGTGGCACACCCATCAGTTCGGTGTCTGCATTTGAAAGAAGCTTCAGAACTCCAGTCTTTAGTCTCTTCCTTGTGGATGTAGGGACAGGGTACTAATGCTTGCTCTTCTACAGAAGTTTTCTGCGTTGTGATATATTTGTGTGCCAACTTCTGACAGGTTATGAAATGTCAAGAATTTCAGAGATGCATTTCTTGTTTAATTGTGATGTGCATGTTGTCCTCAGTGCTCTGAAATTGGACACACAGAAATCATAGTACTGTTTGCCATCACCGAATGATGATGATATCAAACTGCACAAACCTTGCCACATTTAGAAAAGTATTTTGGTTGCCTGGATGTCAGAAGAGTAACAAATGTTTATAACAATTCTCAGCAGTAGGCAGAGATGCTGTTGGCCCGAGGGCAGAAAGGGCTATATATACACACTAGCAGATAAGTTGCAGCCCTTGGGGATGGGGAGCGTGATGAGCATCGGCAGACACAGATCCAGCAGGACAGGATGGAAGGGACCTAAGGGGTGAGCATGCAGACATGTGTACACATATGTGCTCACTGCAGGAAGCTGTTAACTGTTTAAATTTTTCAACAGTTTTGTGTTCAGTCTCTGCTGTGTAAGGCAGTAAAACACAGGCAGATAAAAGCTGTGAGCACTTACTGTAGACACAGAGCATTGTATGGTGGGATGCATGTGCCAAGTAAAGGGCACTGTGTGCTCACATAATTACCATGTAGGTAATTACAAAGCTCATGCCCAACTTGCCATCAAATAAAGCATCCTACTCCAGAGGTCTCTGAAGCAATTCCAGGCTGGCGTGGCTGTGTAAAGGCAGAAGCAGCTTCCCACTCTGCTGGTGTGCAGGGCTGTGGGGTGAGCCTGTCCTGGGCACATGCTGTGCCCCTCACCAGAGGCACCATTTTGAAGCCCACAGTGGGAGGTGTTGGTACTGCTCACCCAGGGCCAAAACCAGCCTGGTGGGGAGTGTGCCTGAGATGGGGCCTTGTTCTTCATTTGCTGGGATGGCAACGGGTGCATCTCTGGCATGACGGACCTGCCTTTTAGTTATGGCATTATGGGAGGAGGCTGGTTCCTGGGCCAGGGAAGCAGAAACTTGCCTCTGCTGCCGAGAGCTATGCTGGAACAGCTCCATGTGGACACCCTTGTCATGAGTTCACTGGGGATCCGTGCCCCAGCAGGCCATGGAGCAGAGCAGACCCTGGGTTTTGCTGGCTTCTGCAGTAGCATAGGTCACCCACATAGGAATAACTTCAAAAGACCTGCTTGGCATCCCTGCTTTAAAGTAGGTAGCAGGGAAATGAGTACAGTATACAAACCTAAACTGAACCATCTGCTTTGACAATTATGGCTGTACCATCTGGAGGACTGGATCCAGCCTGCCCCTCGCTTCTGGGAGAGGCTGAGGGACAACTGCCAGACTTCAAGGCTTCCGTCACTGGAAAGGAGAGGTGCCCACAGGACTGACTCAAGTGGTGCTGCCTGCTGCTTTCCTCCCACCCTTGGCAGCAAATCACTGCAGATAGGGTTTCCAGTTGGAGCGTTCTTAGGCACAGCAGTCAGCTGGCATGTTCACCAGTTGCAAAATGTTTGATATGATACCCATGGCAGCCAGACATGTAAGTCCTGATTAATTCATCTTGACCAATGCTGCTATGCCTGCATAGGTAGAGACTGCAGAACATCATTAAAATCTAATCACGCTCAGGCGAGAATCAATAGTAGAAACTACTGAGATTTCAGTAATGGAAATGAGGCCTGAGATTCACGTTTTGGCTCTGAAGACTTCATAATTTGATCCTCCTGTGCTGGTGCAGGCAGTTTGTGTAAATGAGTTGAAATCATTTTTTAAACTGCTTTCTTTAGATTCGTATTCCTTGCCAAGTGGAGAAACACATTTTTAAAAAGTGCATCTTTGACAGGTCTTGGCCAGATCTCTCTCTGCTTTCCTACATACCTGTAAACAAGCAAGGGCCTTGATAACATTGTTGCTCTACTAGCTAAGTGGAGATGCTTGTTACCAAATGGAAAAGTACACATGATACAGCTGTCACAGGGAAAATCTGGTGCCTTCCAGGTTTCCAATGGGCAAGCTTTTCTCAGGGCCAGGAAATACTTGGCATAAGCATAACAGGGAATCAGATCTGGATCTCTGATTGTCAAGCTCTCCTCCCCCTGCTCTAAGTCAGCCTGATGTATGAGTTGCTCCTGGGTAACTCAGCCATGGCTGGCTGAGTAGATTTTGTTTGTTGCAGATTTCCCCCTCCTGGAGCCCATGGCATCCATACCAGTCCTAAAAATCCCATCTGCCTTTTTCCGGGAGATTGAAAGACTCTCCAGGGTGTTTTGCTACAGGCTGCACTGTGTGATGAGGACAGGGCTCATTGTGAGGGGTGATGTACAGTGCAGATGCATTGGGAAGCCTCAAGGACAGAAAGCTTCCTGCCTGGTTCCTCAGAGAAGAAGCGGAAAGGCTGCCTGGGGTAGCAGTGGAGAGTTAACAAAGTAAAAGCAAGTGGCTGCAGACAGGCTGAATCTCTGTTGCATATAATGTATTTCTTTCTAGGAGTATTCCAGGTAGCATTGGCATGACAACTTTTAAGTATGGCATTATAAGGAAGATCTTGTAGAAGACATCATACACAGCACTGATTTATTCAGTGTGTATATCTGAAAGCTTTATATAGCAGTTGTAACACTGGCTGCTTATCAGTAACTTCAATATTGTGATTGGCCTTTAACCCTCTTACAGGGAAAAATTAAGATGTAGCTGCCACAATACAGCTGCATGTCATTGCCCTCTTGCAAGGTCTCCAGAAGAGTGAGATCCTGTAAAAAGCTTTGGGGTACTACTGGCAAACAAGTCTCCTGTTACAAGAATTATATCAATGCATGGTTCTTAAATACTTATTGTGGCTACAGAATTCTTTAACTGAAGGTCTTTTGTACCGGAAAATTTGTCATGCTGAAGAAAATTCCTGGGGTAGGTAAGATACCATCCCATATGCTTCATTTTTCCCAACTCTTGCTGCCTTGCGAATTACTTAATATGCAGTTTGAATGCTCCTCCTCATCTCCCCATCCCCATCTCTTCTTCATCCTACAGTATTTAATCCTGAAATTTTAACATGACGTCCATTTCCATATTGGGACACAGCAATGGCCCAAACATACAATTAGATCTTCAGCTCAGGATAGAGCACAAGAAGCTGTTTTAATAAGGGTTTTCTTACTTTCCTCCCACAGCCCTGAAATAAGAGCAAAGGGAATACAGAAAATGACTGCCCAAGGAAATTGGTTTTTTATAAATGTTCTCTCCTCTCAAGTGTATTCCAGGGCAATAGCCCTGCTGCAATGTAGGAAAACACTAGCATTAACAAGTGATTATTCCACAGGCCTGGGTTTGCCCAGCAGTCCAGTACTTGAAGATGATGCATAGGTGGGCTGGAACTGCTGCATTCATTCTGCTTGGCACCATTTGTCTTCTGCTTTGTCATATGTATCCTCATTACAGCTTGCTGGTGAGGACTGGTAATGGGATGAGTTACCTGGGATTGGACTTGGTACAGTAGTCAGCTAATCATCAGTTCCCGGGCAGAGCCATTGCTCATAGAGATGCATTTCCTTACTGCTCTCAGGCAGCTCTTGTGAATAATGGGAGATGAGCACGAGTACTACTGGAGGAACACCCTTGTAGTCTGTGCTGGTCTCCGCTCAGGTGGCCCCTCTCCCAGCGAGGGAGCAGCGGCTCCGTGCAGTGAAGTGCATGGGCCTGTGCTCAGCAAACATCCCTGGAGAGGTGCTGGCACTGGTAGGAGCAGGCAGATCCTGGGACTGTGGGAAGCTGCAGAGCACCAGGTGTGAACCATTAACCTGTACACATGCAGTAAGTGGTAATTCTGTGTCTTATTACAGGATGCAAAAAAGGAGGGAGGGTGCAAGGGCTCTTTCAGAGAGGCACAGGATTGAATCTTATGTTTGTTCACGTTTAGACAACCTGCTCTTGCTTTAACTAAAATCTGGCTTCTTGGATCTGAAATACTGCATGTAAATGACAGTAAATGAAGACACTGACCTTTGCTGCTTTTATTGTGATTTTCAGGTGCTTGCAGAATTGTGGAAGGGAGAAGGGAAGACTCCTCTTGAAATCGTTAAAGAACAGAAACTTCAACTGTTACAGGATCAAAAAGAGCTTGAACAGATCTGCCAGGCAGTGATTGATGGACAAGAAAAAGAGGTGATTATGATGGTGCTGGGAATCTTCTGCACTGTGGCAGTCTGTGGCACTGAAAGGGGGGTTAAAATGTCCTGTCTCTTTTTTCCCTTTTGATGGCATTTGAGCTCTAGAGCCAAAGCAGTAAAGCTCCTGCCAAGATATTATCAGGCTTTTCTTCTCCTTTCTTATTTTACTAAATTGAAGTTTGCACAAAATGATCAGCAGAAGAAATTACCAGTCTGGCTAATGTGCTAAGTCATTCTGAAAGACCATAAAACGTTAATGCAGGAAAGCAAAACTGCAGGGCCCTGTCCCTCGCTGGCTATACTGCCATTAACCTGACCCTGCTCCCAGCCACATAACTCTGATTTTTATGTCATCTGTTGTGATATTGGGGCAATACTGTTAAACTGTTCTGAAGCTGGAGATTGAGGTTACCTGCTAGCAAGGCATATATTAGTTATGGAATTAGAGAATGTATCAGAGCTGGCAAGGCAAAAATTTTACTTGGATCTGACTCTCCACCATGTCCCTGTCTCCATCCACCACCAATGAGACAAGTCTGGCTGGGTCTCTTGCCTGACAGTGGCTGCGGAGTGGGGAGGAGCCAGATCCCTGTGGCAGCAGCAGCAGCAGTGGCTCCAGAGCTGATACCCACTCTGCTGTTCTGCTGGGCTATGGCAGCAACACAAATGCTGCAGTAGGAAAGATGGAGGGGCAGGGGAGCTTTGGCTCTTGCTCCTCTCCTTGGAAAGACAACCAGCAGCCAGTGTGGTTCATCAGTTTAACAAGGTCTGAGCTGGAAAAAAGGGGAAAAAATCCTTCTTGCTCTTGAAGAGGAGGAGTCTGAATGGATCTTGATGGAGTCTATATAATCTGCTTTATAAAAAGCAAAATGAAAACAAGTGCTTATATGTTCTCTGGAACAAAAATGTAAAAGCACGAGTGAATAGCTTACTTCTAATATAAACAATGTCTAGCTACATTTGCCATTTGGAAAAAACATTAACATCTTTTGAGAACAATACCACCCACTGCAGATCTCATTGGGGGATGCTAACAGCTCTGCAAGAGCTTTTGATAAAGAAAATGAGCTTGCAGTAGGTCGGCATGACCTCCATGAGACTGACTCATTTGCAGAGCCAGATAAAAGTGCTGCTGTATTTTCAGACTGGTAGGAAGGCACAAGCATGGATAGAAAGAACGTTAGAACTGACTGGGAAGTGCAGGAGCTGGAGGTCCATAACCACACTCCCATTTCAATGCGTTTTGAGAGCAACTTTTTTCAGAATGAACTAATTTAAAAACAGCTGCTCAAGCCAACAGTGAGCACTTTATGACAGTGCAATATCTGGATTGTATTGCGCTCTGCACCACATAGGTAATTTCTACCAGATCCACAGTAATGAGTCCTTTCCACAGTGTGACATTATGGAGAGGATTTAAACTGACAATAATTCAGATACTGTAATGAGTAGCAGTATTTGCATTTGAGTTTGGTATTGGCACAGTTGGTGGTTCCTAAGTTCATGATCCTTCCCTTAATATCTGCAAATATGACATCCTGTTTAGTTGCAGCTGTTATGTTCTGTCCAGTAACTCTGACAGGGTAGAGAATGCCTTCTCTGCCACACAGGCAGTATGAAAGCCAGGTGCTTGTCTTTCAGCAGTAGCATCTCCTTTAGGAATGCCCAAAGGTGAAATTTCTGATCCTTCTAGCTTTTAAAGATGGCCCTTGTGATTCTGCAGTGATCATGCATCAATCACTTGCTGTCTGATAGGAGGTTTTTCTGACCAGTTAATTAATTGTCATGTTGCAAAGGATTACGTGCTCAAAGGGAGCAACACACTGTTACAAAAACACCTACGTCTGTTCTTGAAGGACCTCACAAATATTATCAAATAGACTATGATTTGGTGCAAATTACTTGTTATAACAGACCATTAACAGGAAAACTTCATCTCAGTTCTCTGGCTCTTTTCCAGGAAGTTGCTGTTCCCATTGCAGACTCTGTTAAAATCCCAAAGTGTTTTCTTGACTCTTTCAATAAGAGGAGTTCTTTCTACTAGTTGTAAGGCCCTGCTGCTATAGGGACTTGCTATTCTCTCCTGGGAGCAGAGCGGGAGCTTATTGCAAAGCTGAAGGCAGTTTTTATAAATAACATATTAGCCCAAAATACAGTCTTCTATAACAATGGTCCAAGGGACAAAAATATTCATAGCCTGTCTGGGTGTGAGTGAAGACGTTCAGTTTTCCTGTAACACTCATGTCTGTTTCCTTTGTTTTTCTTTAAAAGGTTATGGCGATAAAGGCAGGAAATCAAAAAGTTCTAAATAAATTAATTGGCCTGGTACAAAGAGAAACACAAGGACGGTCCAATCCTATTCTGGTGAAGCAATTACTAGAGAAGAAGCTATTAGAGTAGCCACAAGAGAAAAACCACACAAGCAATTGCAGAAACATGTGCTTCATTCTGTCTGCAAATGAATTTTGGTAACTCCGCCTGTAGCATCGGGCTTGTTGGTTATACTTCAAGCAGCTCAAAGTCTCAGCCTTCCCTGGATGCATCAGCCAAAGGCAGATGGGCCAAAGAAAAGCAGGAGATGATACAGCCGTTTGCACCTCTCTCACTTTGATGTGGCATTTGGAAATGAGATTTCCTCACAGCCCTAGGAAACAAGCTCCCAGGGGTGTCTGTGAGTATGCAGAAAGCCAAAGCTGGATGGGTTAGTTTTCCAATAAAGCAAGTACAAACTCAACTTTTCTGGCTGCCTTTTTTTGAGATAGGAAGTTCACAGATCTCAAATACTCAATGTGGTGCTGCACACTAATGACTCACTGTAAATGACTGTGAGCACACAAGTAACAATGATTAAAATACCTACAACGTGTGCCTCAATGCCTCACAGAAGGGAAAGAAAGTTGACTGCTATCATTCTTCCTGGTTTCTGAGGGAGGGGAAAGGGTTAGATCCTTAAGTGTGCCTGAGGCTACTGCCACAGAAGTGCCTGCATCCCAACTTGTCTGATTGTTTGCTCTCCTTCTCCCATTTATGTCCCCAAACATCTGCTTTGCCTGCTCGAAGCTCTCAGTTCTGAGGAGTGCCTGAGGGATGTGTGCCTGAGCCCTTCTGAGGGTCACATCCCATTTTGGCCTCAGGGTTTCAGAACAGCAGATGTGCTTCTGCCAGCCCTGTACAACCTACTGAGGAACGAGTAGAATCACAGAATATGCTGAGTTGGAAGGGACCCACAAGGATCATCGAGTCCAACTCCAAGCCCTGCACAGGACCATCCCCAAGAGTCA
Organism: Neodrepanis coruscans; assembly: GCA_013400695.1. Classification (NCBI taxonomy): domain Eukaryota; kingdom Metazoa; phylum Chordata; class Aves; order Passeriformes; family Philepittidae; genus Neodrepanis; species Neodrepanis coruscans. The sequence goes on from VYZS01034577.1 coordinate 24,496, forward strand.
TGCCACGTGCCTGAGCAGTAGCTCAGTAAAGTGACCACTTGCTCCAGTTTGTTTTTTTTCTCTGCAGGCAAGAACTTGACCCTGTATTACAAAGGCCCAGTGCCAGGGCTGCTGCTTCTTCTGTGGAAGGTAACTTTCTGCTGTCACCTGGAACTGCAGCGCTTTGGGGAAGGAATGGAACATGCAATTGCCTTACCAAAGCTAAGCAGGATTCAGCTAGAGTCCCTTAATCCCTAAGGGGTGTTTTAGCTGGTGTTTTATTTTGCTTTTTTTATATCTTCTGTTTTTCAGTTCCTGCTTTAACTACCCACTGAAATGCAAAGACCTAAAATTAACTTTCCCATCCTAACCCACTTCAGCTGATCAAACCATTAACAGGAAGCCTGTCAAATTTGCATGTAGTAGGGAGAGAAATCCCATTTAGTACCAGGGGTTTGAAGATCTTAAATCCCTCCTGGAGACTGTTAAGCAGTATTTTTAAAGATCACATTTACCTCAGGCCTCAGAGGTACTTCTTCAGAATTGTTCTTTAGAAATCTGCCTGCAGGGAAGACATTGTCACAGGAATGCAGCAGGTGTGGCCCTGGGACTTCAGTCACCTTTTGCAAATGTGGTGCTTGCAACATTATTCAAAGTACCTTGACAGCAATTCATTCTCCTGGGTCGAGGTGCTAATGTATGTCTGGAGGAGGACATTTCTGTACAAACTGGCTCGTGGTTCAAGTGTGAACTCTTTCAATTAGAAGGTTTTCAATACATCTAACGAGTAAAATGTATACCCATTATACACAAAAAAAATTCTTTACAATTCAAAATCATACAGCTGGCAAAAAGCAGTCAAAACCTGTGACCTTTCTAAAACTAATCAATCAAACAAAAAGCCTAAAACTGCAAAAACTTCCCAAAACCACTCCCAGGATTTTTATGCAACTGACCTTCACACTAAGGCTTTTACCATCACTTTTCATATTATGAGCAAAAAGTACCATTTTTTTAGTTACAGTGGTGTGTTTTCAGTTAAGTGTTCAGTCAATAAAGGTTTAGATTATACAACAAACTTTAAGTATTGGAATTCTATTCAACTCTTGTCATGGCAGTGAGAAACAAGGCACATTTTCAAGATTTCTGCATGAAATCTTGAATCTTAGTTAAAAGGTATTTTCTCAGTTTAGAAAAACACGATTGTTTCCCAGAAGTGGTCCTCCGGGGTTAATGCTTGTTGCACTGCTGGATGCTGCTTTGCTGAGTTTCCCCATTGCTGTAGTGGGGGGTGCCTCTTAAAAAAGAAATTAAAACAACAATATATTTGGAAGAGTAATAATTAAGCTGATTTAAAAGAAGAAACACCTCAACTAATGGAGCAAGGCTACTGCTGATAATTATCTCTACTGGCTACTTCTTAACAACTCTTACTATAGAATTATACTTTGCTAATATGGTACAAAACCTGTTAAAAATCATGAACCAGGTTCTCTGTGAGTCCGTGTGAGTACATCACCCACCCAGGCCTGTGCATAGCACTTGACACTGCGCTGCATGACATTCTTGGCTAAACTGCAGATACAAGGACTTACGGATGGAGTGGATAAGGAGTTGGCTGAATGGTCACANTCTAAGTCTCAATCTATTTTTGCCCCCACCTGCCAGACACAATGGATAACTAAGATTAAAAAGGGATAATTGTAATATTCTTCCAGGGAAGGGAAAGAGCAGCACAGTCTATAAATTTTGCACTATATTATTAAACAGTCACTTCTGAAATTTTTAAGGAACTCTTTTGCAGATACACACAAAATGTAAATTTCTTTCTGATAGAAAAAAGCGGTTTGAGTCAATTGAGATCATGATGATGAAGCTTTTTTACATTTGTGGAGATATCAGCTACCAACTTCAAAGCAGTGGTAGCTGGCAGTGCTCGGACTTAGTGACAGGAATGCTCAGCAGGGGCATCTAACACTGCTCCCCCTATGCCAGACTGCATTAAGTGGCTCATTAGTCATCTCCCACCCTTTGGATTGGACTAATACAACCAAAACATAGGATTCTTTTTGCCTGCCAAAACCCTGATACGGCAGCCTAAATACAACCACCACCTTCCCGTTCCCCTAAATGGAGCTGAAGGCAAATTCTAAACACTCAACAAGTGAACTCTACTGGGCAAAACAGCTTTGGTTTGCAGCATAGAAGGCAGAGCCTGACTCTGGAGTNAGAGGGCCAAGGAAAATGCTCACAAATTAAAAGCTGACACCAGACACTGTCACGACAATCTCATTGCTGGGAGTCTTTGAGGAGGTCAGTCCTGAGGGTGAAGAAGTGATACTTATTATCTTGTATAGCTGAAGTATCCTGTATCTGAGGTTGCAGAAAAGGAGAAGAAAGTTGTCTAAAAAGATGCTGGCAATGCTGTAAGTAGTGAAGAAAGAATTTCTAGCGCTCAGCCTTGGCTGCAGAGTTTAATTTTAACTGCATTAAAAATAGAAGCATATGATAGGAACCTTAAATTAAAAAAAATACAGCTAGAGTATTCATGCTGTG
>VYZS01034578.1:0-22818 GCA_013400695.1 Neodrepanis coruscans
AGCCACGGCGTGACCTGTGTGCGGGAGGAGCCTGAGCCCAGGTGGGGCGGTGCGGGCCCGGCGCTCGCTCCCGGCCGCCTCCCGGGCAGCGCCGGCCCCGCTCTGCCCTCAAGGCGGTGCCGCCGGATTGTCTCGCTTGGATGAGCCTCTGCAGGCGTCCTTAATCCCGATGACATCGGAGCTTCGGCGGTTTGCACGTGGATGACTCGCGTGCTTCCTCTGGTTTTTGAATATCAGTTTTAAAAGACACAGGCTTAAGTGCTGCTGTGTGTCTGTCTTGCCATGAGGAAGAGACGAGGGTTTCTATATAATCATAGAATGTTAAGGAGTTGGAATGTTCCTTAAAGATGATCTAGTTCCAACCCACCTGCCATGGGCAGGACACGTCCCATTAGACCAGGTTGCTCAAAGCCTTATCCAGCCTGGCGTTGGAGCATCCACCACCTCCCTGGGCAACGTGTTTGTGTCCCACCACCCTCAGAGTGAAGAATTTCTTCCTAATATCTAATCTATATTTCCCTTCTTTCAATTTGTACCCAATACTCCTTGTCCTATCACTACAGTTCCTGAGGAACAGTTCCTCTTCAGCTTCACTGTGGAAACCCTCAGATACTGGAAGGTTGCTATGAGGTCTCCATGCAACCATCTCTTCTCCAGAAGGTTCTCTTTCCCCCATTTGTCTTTTTCATTTGCGAGTACATAAATGTATTTTCTTGTCTGCCTCGTGTTCAGCTACAAGCTGTTTTAAGGTTTGGTTTTTTTTCAGTAATTCTTTTTCAAAATTTAAAGCAGTGTTTTCTGGTTCCTTGCCATCTAAGTACATAATAAATTGGACACTTGGTTTTGCATACAGACACCTAATAAGTCTTTGTATTTCATTCTCTTGAATGCATTTCAGTTATTACTTCGTGTGACTTACCGGGCAGTGATATAAAGCTACAGTTCTGTAACTCCCAAACTGCCACCCTGAATCCCCTGACCTTTTTGTCATTTCCCTTCTCCCACGGTTTTGGAGTAAGTCTAAGATTTAATTGCAGGTGCCATCTTTTTGTGGGCAATATTCTTCATTCACAGTATCTTCAGAGCTCTTGTGTGGATCAAAAGAGAGTGAAAGTGGAAAAAAATAGTAAATTGAACACAGGGTTACAGGTTTTTTAAAAAGAGAAGAAAGGTGAGAAGGACTGAAATAAATAAACAGTAGCTCTGGTACGACAGCCTTCGAGATGGAGACAGGGAGAAAGGGAAAGAAAAATCAGAGTACAGGGTAGAAGAGGTAAAAGCAGTGTGAAGAGCAAGGTCAGGGACAGAAGGAAAAAGAAACATGTTTTTTAATTCGGTGTCACTTGCAAGTCCCAGTTTAACCACATTTGTGCCCTGTCATCTCACAAACGCTGTCAGCCTTTCCCTCAAGCGTGTACGTAAGACTGCACATTTGGCATTGGGAGTCTGTTGCCCTGTCACACAAGGGAAGGATGGGGGCCTTTACTCGTTTTCAAATAATTTAATATAATTTAAAATATTTTGTTAACCATCATTCAAATGCGCCTTGAATAGGAACAGTTGGAGCTTTCAGATTTGGGAATCGTCTTGGCCCACAGACCTCCGACATCAGATATTCGAGGCAGGTGCTGGAGAGATGGTTCTTCACTCTCTCATCAAGGCCATCAGACGAAGAGCGTCACCCCAGTCTCTATTCAGTAAAGCCAGGGAGCAGCATTCCCGCACGGCGGCTCTCGGAGCTCAGCGTGGCCAGCCCGGCTGAGCTCCTGTTTTACCCTCCGTGCCCCCGCCGTGTTCCCGGCAGGGCGAGGGGAGCCCGTGTATTTGCCCCGCCGGAGGGGGCTGCGGGGGCAGGCCATGAAAGGACCTGGCAGCCTGCCCGCACCGACAGCGGGATGAGCCTGCGAGTGGAAAAACCCCGAGAGGCGGCGCAGGAGGAGGAGGAGGAGGACACACNGCCTCGCTCGCCATGTCCGTACGCGGCGGCCTCGCCCGGCTCCTCCGCACGCAGGCGGACGCGGGGCTGCAGCTGCCAAGGCGGGCGCACTCCGTGGCGCTGGTGGGAGCGCCGCTCTCCCGGGGACAGGTGGGCATCGCGGGGCCGGGGGGTGTCGAAGCCGCCCGGCTCCCGCGTTCCCGGCGGGGCGCGCGCACCTGGCTGCGGGCAGCGTTGTCTGACGCGTTCACTTCTCTTTGTCTCGCAGAAACGGCGGGGAGTGGAGCACGGTCCCGCGACCCTCCGCGCCGCGGGGCTGGTGGAGCGGCTGGCCGGGCTGGGTGAGGCACAGCACAGCGCGGCGGGGAGGGGGTAGCGGCGGGGGCTGCAGGGCTGTCCCGCATCGTCCCTCTCGCCGGGAGAGCGTGACTCAGCCGCTCGCTGCGCTGCGGTGGGGGAGGCAGCCCGGTCCTGCTGCCAGGCGCCCCGGGGCCGGCGATGCCCGCAGTCTTGCCGCGGTGTTGGAACCGGGAGGCCTGGCGCGTTCCCTGTCGGAGGAACAAAGAGCCCGGTGTTCCCGGCTCGCCAGCTGCGATGCGCTCTAGCCCCGGGAACTGCGGGGCGCACCGGGAGCCATCCGTGCCGCCTTATGGAGCGAGTGCTGTTCTCGCGGTGAGCCCAGGAAAGCTGGAGAAGCGAGAGGCCGTTTGAAAGGCTGTGTGTGCCCTATGCATCCAGCCAAGTAACCCTTGACGAGGTCCTCGGTTTTCTATATTCTATGGGTGGGCTTTTATCAGGTTTGGGGTTTTAGTCTCTTACCAGCTGTTTAACTTGTTCCTAAAACACTTGTATGCTTTCAGGTGATGAATTTCAGAGCTTTCTAGAGAAATCAGCAGTTTTATGCATGAGGTTTTGTCTGAAGTTTTGCTTTGAAAATACTTGGAAATGCCACTGTGCGAATGGAAAGTTTCTGATCTTTTTGTGCAAGCAAACCCGTGCATTTAGCTGTGATTCAGTTTCTCCATCTATTCCTTCTTCAAGCTGAGACCCGCAGAAAACTGTATCACAGATATTAGAAATACAAGGCATAGAAATTTGTAGAGCTGAACTCTGTGTCTTGGAGAATCTTTAACCTAAAAAGTGTTACTGAAAACTGCGTGATGGGGATGGATTGCAGGGCTGGACCTCAGAAAGAACTGCTGTCTGCGTGGTTAGTCAGTGGAGTTTAGAGGCATAAAGAGGTAATTGCTAATAACCCTCTAGCAATTTTGTTCTAAATTATAAGATTTCAAAACAGAAGCAATAATTCTGTGCAATCCTGTAGGTTTATCCTGCACAGCTTATGATTCACAGGCTGAAAAGTCCCGGTTTGCAATCAGTTGAGTAGACATTCTTTTCCTGTCTTGTTTTGCATGAAGTAGAGACACATGCCATCCTTGGCAATATTTGAATTCTACTGAGCAGTGTTGAAGAGGACATATAAAAGAGGTTTTATGTACTGGAATAGTTACTGACCCTAGAGTTTGTTTAAAACAACAAGTTACTAGATTTGAAAAGAGGATATTATACTAGAGGGCTTGGGGTTCTCTTTCAAGTGGTTCAGAGCTAATATTTCTATTTTGTAAGGATTCTTTAGAAAGCAAAAGAAAAAAACTCAACAAATTAAAAACTAGGGGAAAAAGTGCTCTCATTTACAGGTTCTCTTCAAAGAAACTTGTATAAGACAGGACTTGAATTCTCATTTCTTTCTGGATTTTAGTAACAATATGTTATGGGGATAGAAATGAAGCAAGCTAAATTAAAAAAAAGGTGGAAGATGAGAAGTACTTCTACTGTTCAGTTGCTTCTAGACTGTTCCCTCATTAATATGTAATGCACACAGAGATATTTTCTTGTTATTCCCTTACAATTTCTTCCTTCTGCAGTTCTGGTTTCTGGCTGCTCACATGTTATTCCGCTGGGGTAGGGTTGGTCTGTTTTTTTCAGTCGGTGTTTGTCTATTGCTGCTTAACTCTCTGCAGCTCTTTAAAGAACAGGTTGTGCTGTGAGGGCCCACCCTGGAACAATGACAATCACCAGCACACACAGAGGAATACTTTACAGAGCAAAGACAATCTGCTCGAGGGTGGGGTGGTAGATGGAGAGTGACACTACCATTGTAGCCTTTTGTATTGTGCACATCTGGTTTCATGGAAACTTAACAAATGATTGATTTTGTGTGTGGCCTGTTTATTTTTTTTCCTTGGGTTGGCAGGATAGCTTTGGCTGTAGTACTGTGTTAATAGTGGCATTGGAGTCCTATGGTATGCTGAACTGGCAGTAAAACTTTAGCTGCTTTCTGTCTTTCTCACACTGTGAATTTTCTTCTTGCACTTTGAAGAAGGCAATGGAGCCACAGTATTATTCTCATTATTAACTTGGATGTTCTATTTACCTGTTTTTTTACAAGAGTTAATAATTTTCATAGGATCTGGATCGTCTTTGAGGAACAGGCAAAATACTCTGCAGCAGACCAGGCTTTTCCTCTAAAAAGAAATGATTTATCTGAGAGAGAAGGCTTCATCTATGTTGGCTAGTTCTGAAACATTTGGGACCATAGGGTCTGTGTGTGTTGTGTGCATGTGTAAAGTGTTTGCATGCCCCCACTCCCTACTCAGATGTGAGAGAATGCTATAACCTTGATTTTCCATGTCTTTACAAGTTTGGAATGAGGCATGAGATCAGATATGCTTCCCAACATCCCAACAGAAGAGCAAAGGTGGATTCTGTTGGGAATCAAGATCCCATATCTGATCTCATATGGGATGANTTGATTTTCCATGTCTTTACAAGTTTGGAATGAGGCATGAGATCAGATATGGGATGATGCTTCCCAACAGAAGAGCAAAGGTGGATTCTGGGCAGTCTAAAGAAGTACAGATGGGGGAAAGAGACCATGTTCCTGTAATGGAAACTCTGTTAACAGTAACTGTCAAAATTGCCCTCACTTTGTTTCAAGTGAAAGATTTCTGGTGATCAGACTCATCTGTTTGCCTGGAACTTTAAAATTTGATTTATTAATTTTCCATTTGTAACTCAGGTTCAGTTTGACCTGTATAAAATGAAAGTGCTCTGGATTGTCCTTGAAAAGGTAGCATTCAGGTAGTAAGAGGAATGCACTCTGTTAGTCTGTTACTTGAATACAAGGCAGCCATATAGCTTTTCATGTTGGGGACATGTCAATGTCCCTGATTCAGTGACTTCTGCTTATAGTGCTTAAGCCACATCAGAAAGACTGAGGATGCTAAACCTTTGTTTTCTCTTTTTGCATTGTTTTTCATTTTGGTTTCACTGGTTAGTGTATTTGGGAGGGGATTTTATTGTTCCTTTCATCCTATCCTAATTTCTGTTCTCTCATAGTCCTATGGCAGTGTTCTGAGCAGCTGCTCTGTTTTCTATTTCAGGGGGAGGGAATCCCTTCCTTGAATGATTCTGTGACTATACCTATGTGGTATGATAACTTCTCAGCAGTCTCAAGTAGTGACTGCTTATGAATGGCTTGTTTATGCTTAGATTGAAATATGAGAAGGGAGCTCAGAGGCAGATGTTATTGCTGTACTGTACTGTCAGGGGTGAATCTGAGCCACCCACCTGACTTCTATCAGCTTGTTAGAAGCAGAAAAAACACTGTTACGTGTTTGGTAGTAGCTAGAGGTGTACCCCAGAAGAGAGTTACTGTAGCAGGAGTCCAGCTCCCAAGCCAAAAACAGTGGGTGTGCAAGCCTAGCTGAGATAATTTAAAATATAACTGACTATGCCTGTGGGGCTTTTTATTCACCTTGGTGATGTTTGTCTTTTGGCTTTGCTCCTTCTCCTAAGGGAAACTAAAATATTATCACTTTAAAGGACCCTTCCATCCTGCCAAAGAAAGAGAAGTGCTATGTGGAAATATAGACCCATAACTCCTTGGCACATGGGAGAAAATGGTGCAAAGCATGTAGGGCTGTGTATTGCTCTGGCAGTAAACAGAAATAGGAGCAATATGTTGAAGCTCTTGGACTTTAGGTGGGAAGGTTTGGGAAAGATAAGTGACAGATGCACTTGACCTAAGCTATGGAAGGTGCAAAGAATGAAGTTTTTTCGCGTGAGACTTGCTTGGACCTCTCTTGTTTGCAGATCAGACACAGAATCTGATCAAGCTTACATCCAGAGTGTTGCCTAGTCCTCTTACTTGGAAAGAAAAGCCTTTCTCAGGGTTTTTTTTTTGTGTAATAGCTGCCGTGTCTTACAGTATCCCTTGAAGTGACTTAAAGCACCTCTGGTATTGCTAACATGGGAACAACTAGTAGTATAAGATTTCTTCCCAAGTGTTCTTGTATGTTGACTGTTGAATTAATTGGGTTTTTCTCTTTATTCAGAGGTGGATACAGCTGGCTTGCAGAGTTTAGCCAGGCTTGGTTTTGGATTACTGTAGAATTGATTAACAAAGTTTGGATCTGAGTTGCTGGCTTGACAAGCTGGTGGACTGCAGAGACATGTGGCTTAGACACGAAGTAGAACTAGACTTGTCACAGAGAATGACCATCATATCACTAGTCTTTTGTTATACCTGAAAAACGTACTTCAGCAATGGGTTTCATGAGGTGAGTGACTCAGAAAGGAGTAATCTCGAAAAGAGGGGTGGAGCTGGTAGTCCCTGTGTCATTGGAATTAGCTCTTGCTTTGCCCAAAACCACTGGACTCCATTGACATCTGCTGCCAAAAATAGAATTAAACTTTGCTGTCTTACCAACCTAGCTCATATAGTTTCAGTCTTAACAATAAAGCATGAAGCAGGTTCTTTTACATATATCTCCTCTTTTTCTGTCAATCTTCTTAGATGAAGAGTTTGGGAGGAAAAGAAACAGTTTTTTGATAATTTATGCATAATTGGTGCATTAGTGAATAAGGACAAGAGCTGGGGTTTAGCAGATGTGGACTAGCAAAAGTTATAGCTGCATTGTTAGAAAATAATTTTCATCGGTCTGTCCATAAATGTGTTAAAGAGTTGCCCGTATCCCTCAAGATTTTGATAAACTTTGGTATTCTGCTTGCCCTATATTTGAATTAAGATTGGAGTTACTCTCTGTAGTTTGACAAAGATCCATTTATATTAGAAAAAAGATCTGTCAGGAATGCAGTATTCTTAAGATTAGACTCTAGTTTAGCTTTGCACTAGCTCTTATCTCAATGGTTTCTTTTAAAAATTCAGTATTTTAAGCTTGTAAAGACATTAGTAGAGCCAGTCAATGATCTCTAATCTGTAGGATTCCAATGGAGTCTAGATTTGTTGTATAGATAACATCAAGATCTGGCTTTTAGACTGTCTTTTCATTTTCTGCTGTTGATCAAGTTGAAATGGGAGATAGAAAATTTTAAAAAACTGCTGGCCTTAAGCAGAATGTTGTTTAGTTAGATCTCTGCATTGCTGAGATAAGAAATGCTACTGTTCGTGTTTGTGTTTTTTTTCTGATCACATCTGGTGTCAGTACTGTCAAAGCTAAGTATTCATTTGCTAAGGACATTCTCAGGAAAAGTCTTTTGGATATAGTATAGAGGTTAGACTAACAGCTAAGTCTTCTGCCCTACAAAGCAGAAATAGGAATGCAGCTTTTTACCCAGGCACACCCTCTCTCCCCACACTTTTTACACTGAAACAGAATGGCTAAATGGCAGTCCTCTCCTTTCTTTCCCTTAGACACAAGCGTGTCTAAACACTTCTGTTTAATAATACCAGTAAAAAATGCTTATGTAGTACTGCAGCTTATTTCTGGAACTAGAGTAAATTACTTTTTTTAATACAGAGATAGATAAAGATCCAAGAGACTGTTATTCTTGTTCACATCACACATCTGGATTAACCATGATTGGTTGGCTTCAAAGATCAGTGGTTTGTCAAAAATCAAAGCACAGCCCAACGGGCTGGTTGTAACTGGCATTTGCAATGAGTCTTTGAAATTATGCCAGTTGTCAGAATGTGTCAGGGCAGGTGCTACTCCACTCTGCAAGGGAAGGCATCCAGGAACTGGCTCTGATGACCAGGCTGGCAGAAAGAGCCCTGCTGGGGTTTTGGAGGAGAGCTGTTTTGGGGAGGCCTCCACCAAGGCTGTTTTTAGGTTACTGCTTTCCCCCAGAATTCATTGACAAGCTTGCCTTGAGCACAGTTTGCTAAGCTCCTAGAGCTGGAGAAGTGTGCTCTGACAGCAGTTATGGTTTATCCTTTTGAGTGTTGTACCCACTGATAATCGTATGATAACAACTAGGCTTGGAAGTGGCAAGAAAAATGCCAACAGTGAAACTGTACAGAGCCAGAGCAGTCTTTGCAGATGCAATGTTCAATCTGCTTGGTTTTGCTTTGGAACAAAAAGCTTTGTCAGTCATCAGTTTGATATTTGCTCTTCCCTCTCTCCCATTTGCCTGGTGCACACTTCAGGTTGCAAATTATCAAGTTGGCTTTAAAAGAAACTTTGTTAATATAAGGTAAATGTCACTTGGTATTTTAACAAACTGTTCTACATATCAATTTAGTTTAAATATGTCTAAAACATCAAGCTGAATTGATTATTTCTTTCTAATCTTTCAATAAAGGGAGACTAGATTCAAGCACCAAAAAACAGAGCTCTTGGGGGTTTTGTATTTCTTTATGGTACTGCCCTTCATCCTTGATATTTTTATATTATGAAATTAGTTTTAATATGTGAGTTAGCTGAATTTCTGCACCTATATAATTCTTTCTGGATTGTAGTAAGTTCAGATCACATGCTGTTTTATTTTTTTTTACTATGAATAGTATTGAGTGAAGTTAGTGGGGAGGGGCACAAAGGGAGATGACAGAGGGAAAACTTAAGTAATGAGTTGGTTTTTGATCTGCTCTATGGTGCACATGATCTATTATCACTTTTTCATTTGAAACTTTAATCCCATCTCTCATTGTGGACTCCGAAGACCAAGATACCTATGGCAGGTATGTGCTTACATAAATATGCTATAGACAACTGGTTTTAGATGGAAGATGAAATTCTGTTGTAAAACCACCTGCTGAAAAGCAGGGAATGAAGTGCTGAAGTTAAGCCAAAAAAAAGGAAACAGATTTCTCATTTGAATATGAGGAATTGATTATATATTAAGTTTCTTGCAGCTGGTGAGAGGGAGGAAGAGAACTTCAGTAACCTCTGATATATTCTGCTCTCCCTTCCTCTCAAGTGTTACCTGTCTAGGTTAACTAATGTAATAACTACTTACTTCTGTAACAATCTAAAGCACAAGGTACTTTGAGGAAAAGCTGTTTTGACATTATGATTCCCTAGCTGTAAGTGCCCCATTGTTCTTTTATTGCTTCTGGGTTAAGCTTATTTGAAGGGAATTGGAACTTGTACAGGGTTTGGTGCTGGTGTGACAGATGTAACAGCTCTGATGTAAGCCACAGCACAAATGTTTCCCAACACCTGATACTGACGTTTTTGAAGACCTCTGCAGGTCATGTGCACTGGATTTCATAAGAGATTAAAGTCAGAAGTTATTTTGAAAGGGAAATGAGGTGGCTGCTCAATTTGGGGGTGAAAAAGTATTTTTTGGTGCATTTAATACAAGGGGTAACTTGGGTCTACAGACTTGGGGTAGCAGTTGGAATTGGGTTTGCTTATTGCTGTTTTATGAGCTGAAGCTTTTTAAATAGGTACAGCTACAGAAACTGTCTTAAACTATATCTTTCAAAATTCCAAATGGGTGGGAATTGCTCAGACAAGAACTTGCCTTTTAGGAAGTGAAATTTTAGAGATGACAGAAACCTATTGAGTCACTAAATGTCTGTATCTGGTAGATTTCTTCCAGCAGATACATAGTCAGTTTAAAGAGAATTAAACTTGTGTAATGAACTTCCAAGTAAGAAGGTTATGATTAAACTAGGGTGCTGAAGTCTCAGTTTCTAGTAGTGAGAACCTTGCTAGCCTGATTTCCTATTAATGAAAAACAAAAGTATGCATTTTTTGTATAGTTTTAACACACACTCCCTAAATAATTCTGGAGGGTTAAAACTGTCTTTAAAAAAAAAGCTTCATAATTAACTGCTCATAATTATTTGTTTGATGTTGTGTAACATTTTGACAGTATCTTTGAGAAAGGATTACAAAGTCAGTATTATAAACCAGTGGGCTTATACTGAAAAAAGGATATTAACTTTGTTCATAGGAAGTAAAACGTTTTGTCTATAAACATTGTTAATAGTCATTGCTTCCCAAAAAGCCTTCCTGTGTCTGTGGTGATTTAGTAAATGGCACTATAATCTGAGAAAAGTTTGCAGGAGTGATGCTTAAGTGTAAGCAGCTTTATATAACACAAAGTATGAAGTATGGTCTAATAACTGTGAGATTTCCAGATGCTTTTGAAAGTAGTTCACCTGGAAGGGAAAAGATTTACTTTTCCCAATAATTTAAGACTTTTTTATGTCCACTTCACAAAGATCCAGTGTAAGCTGGCAGTGTCAGGAGATCATATTGATTTCATGTTCCCTGTGGTTTTGTTCCAGTTCCCATTTGCTGCCTGTTACCAGGGTGTGCCATTGGGCAATGTCAGCAGACAGCCTGGATTTGGAAAGCTGCCTCTCCTACTATCAGTTTGCTGCTTCTGTCATTGGTGCAGTTTCCTAGTAGAGGAGGATGGGAGGGGAGGCTTTCCCTGCTGCTGCCCAGGTGTTTTCCAGTTAAATGCCACATAAGCCACCTATTTTTAGAGAAGAAAATCTCTATGCAGGAAAATTACTGTAATAACTGCTGCCTACTGTGTGCATTTTGCATAAGATGATGGGAAGCAAACTTCAGCCTTGCCTTTTAGCTAGTCAAAAGCTACAGTTAAAAGCATCACTGAGCCTGAGTGATACACTAATAACTTATTTGAAAAGGCATGCAGGGAACTTTATTTTCTTAAGTATGTTCTTAATTTGTGTTTCTACATTTTTTTTTTCTTCAAGCCTAAGTAAGGCTCCTAAGTAGGAAAAATGTGGATTTCTTTTACCTGATACAGTTAAGGTTCTGGTTCTGGCTGTGCAGGCTGGAGAAATTACTGCTGTCTATCCTTGGTCTGCTGGTTGAATGCCAGTGTGACCTTTCCCTAAGCTATCTGGTCAAATGAAGTTAACCTAGGAATTATCTACTGTACAAACTAAATTATTAATTTTTGGCTGAAATGTGCCCCCAGGCAGTTCTGTTGATGAAACTTGGAGGGAAGGCATTGAACTACTGAGGATTGCACTCCCAAGCTTTACACACTGGTTGTTCATCCTGACAGGACTGTGTGCACATGTGCATCTTAGTTATAGAACTGTACTGTGTGCTCATACTCAGTTGTGTGTTCATGCACCTTTGTAGCACTCTCGTAGCTTTCAAGCTCCTGTAACAGAAATAGATTATTCAGGCTGCTTTTCTGTTTCCCTTACTTCAAAAAGGGATCTGTTCTTGAGCCAGAGTGCTGATGGAGCTGACTTGTATGGATTTGGTTGTTATAAATTTTCTGCACTGTTTATAATTGACTAATGGATCAAACAGTATATTTTTCATTTGAATGTAATTTCTCTATAGCTTCAAAGTGTGAAAAAAGACTTTTGATCTCATTTAATTTCATATTCTTTAGTTACTAGCACAATGCCTGTGGTGTTTACTCCATAAATACTGTATGGTAATGTTTCATTTTAATAGAACTTCAATCCTGGCTAGACCTGATCTGCTTTGCTGACAAAAGGTGTAGATGCTGTGCTTTCTAATGAATGTAAGGAAGCTGGCTTTCCTATCTGCCCCCAGCTTTTACCAGGTTTCTGAATTTGGATCTACTGTCTTTTAAAAGGCCTCATTTATTTATGTTAACTTTCTGTGCTGATTTAGAAAGCTGTTTGTAAGTATTAGTATCTTAGTGCTCCAGCTACAAAGAAACTAGGTGGATATTGCTTGGTCAGGCAGATCATAAAGTTTTGCACTAATGGCCAAATCACAGCAGCATCCACAAGATTGCAGTGCACTACAGTAGGTCTATCCAGTGAGCAATTTCTCTGTTGTGAAAAATAATGTAGTTGAGAAAGTTTTGATTCAAGAATCTATGGGCAAGCTCAGGTCTTGAAACTCCAGATTAATATCTGAGAGTGTAAATGGAAGCTAAGAGAATACATCAATTATTCCTTTAATAATTTGACAAACTATTTTTCTTTGTTCAGTAAACATTAAAACAAATGTGCATGTTGATTTAATCTCTTTAATATCTGGTCAGTCAAAAAATGCTCACATGTGCATACACACACTTCTAATTACTTTGGAATACATGATTTATATACTGTGATTTTGTTTTTTTCCTCTGTGTACTATCCATTGTTTCCCTTTGCCCTAAGGTCATTTAATCTTAGTTTTGAAAATTCTAGGCACAATTAAAAGAAATAACAGAAGAGAAGATATTAATGTTTGAGTATTGGATTAGCATGTACTTCTGAAATTAACTGTACTTTAATCAATAGCCATTGGATAGTTGGCTGAAAACATTCCTTATCGCCCTGGGAAACTTGAGCTATCCTCTGCAAGCACACAAAAATGGTGGGCCTAAAGAAGAGAGATGCACAAAGCTGAGAAAAGAAACTGCTACAAGGTTTATGAACCCTCTCTGAACTTTTGAAGATGCTAACAAAAGCTGGAGGCATCTAATGGCTTTAACAGGCATTAGGCTTTTGTATAGAAATAATTAGAGAGATTTATGAGAGTACCATGTGTTCAAAAAATAGACAAGATCACAGAATTTTTGACCCCAAAGGTGTTTCTGTCCATCCATCTCTGCCATAGCTACGTGTTAAGGTGTATGAACCTGATGTGATACTAGGAAATGAATGCTTTTTTAATTCAGAAGCTGAATTGTGTCTTTTTGCTCTACAGTGGGAACTGAGAGGAGGGCAGGGTAAAATAGAAATTCTTGAACACTTCTGTAAACACACTTGCTAGAATCTGTTATGTGTGGCCTGTCTTGAGCATAATCTTGAAAGTTTTAACTGATTCCTTAAAAGGGCAATGAAAGATGGCATGGTTGGATCTTCCTTTTACACTGATCTGAAGATGGAGCTTTGTGGTACAATTTCCTTTCACTCTTTCTTTCTCCTTTAGTGGGTAAAAATACTGTAATGTGCTTGTATGTCCTGCAAGAGGACAAAACATAAATGTTAGTCCTTTCATTACATCGTGTAATGTGGTGTCCTGCAATGTGCAAGTCACTGAACATGGTTCCCATTGCAGATTTGTTTCACAGAATTAACTAGGTTGGAAAAGACCTTTGAGATCATGAAGTCCAACCTATGACCTAACACCACCTCATCAACTAAACACGGTTTACATCCATGTAGTTTACATACAACTAAACACAGTGCCACATCCAGTCCTTTTTTAAGCACTTCCAGGGAAGGTGACTACACCACCTCCCTCGGCAGCCCATTCCAATGGCCAGTTACTGTCTGTGAAGAATTTTTTCCTAATGTCTAGAATTTGCCACAGATGTCCAAGGTACTACATAGAAGGTATTATTAACTTGTGTATATTCCAGAAGGTCTTGATACTTATTGAACAATACAATGTCTCAAAGTCTTACTTCCAAAACCCATGTATTTTCATCAAACCTTGAAATACTGAAATGTGTAGCAGTGTACAGATGTGGGAGAAGTACCCTTGCAGATTGACAAATAAAAAAATAGACTTTTGACATTCACAGAACATCTTGGAACTCAAAACTCTTTTCTGCTTCTGCGGAATGAAAGGGTAAGAAATGTAGTGGTCATATGGAGATCAGAAAGCACATTCAAATCTGAACAAAATGGGCTAAAATTTTGGGAGCCTTTCATCCTACTAGCTAATTAGATATTGCATAAGGGAGGAAAAAATGCTGTTCTGTACCTGTGTTTCCTTTTGAAAACTAGGGTGTGGTATGTCACGGTCCTTCATACTGCTTTTAAGTCACTGTAGATAATGTGTTCTGTGCTCCTCAGTTTAAGAAAGATATTGAGATGCTTGAATGTGTCCAGGGAAGGGCAAAGAGGATGGTGAAGGGGCTGAAGCACAAGCCCTATGAGGAATGACTGAGGGAGCTGGGGTTGTTTAGCCTGGGGGAAGCTCAGGGGAGGCTTATTGCCCTCTACAACTACCTGAAAGGAGGTTGTAGCTGGGTGGGGGTTGGTCCCTTCTCCCAGGCAACCAGTGACAGGAGGAGAGGACCCACTCTCCAGCTGTGTCCGGGGAAGTTTAGGCTGGATGTTAGGAAGAAATTTTTTACAGAAAGAGTAATTTCCCGTTGGCATGGGCTACCCAGGGAAGTGGTGGAGTCACCAACCCTGGATGTGTTTAAGAAAAGACTGGATGAAGTACTTGGTGCCGTGGTTTAGTGGATGGGATGTTAGGTAATAGGTTGGACTTGATAATCTTTGTGGTCTTTTCCAACCTTGTTAATTCTGTGATTCTGTGAATTTTCCTTCATTCTTTTCACCATAACTTCAAAACTCCTTTTGAAGTTATAGAAGAGTCATGTTTTTCTCAATGATACTCTTACGTTATGTGTACCAAGCAAATTCACAGAATCAGTTTCCTGGTCATTAAGACTAATGGCTCCATGGAAATTAAGTAGGAACCTGGACCCCCAAGTAGGCTGTTTCTTCATGTTGAGTTACTTGCCTTAACTTTTTCAAATTGCCTCACTAGGCATAAGATGGCTAAAAGCAAAATGTCAAGCACTAGCCTGGATGCTTTGAACTGCAAATGGACTAGTGGTTGAGGAGCAAATGGCATGACTGGTATTCAGGGTAGTCTTGGCTTACTGAGACACTGTTGGTATAGTTGTAAATACCTTGGGGCCTTTTGGGGCCTGCAGGGATGGGCCTGTCTGAAACTGAGAGGCTCCAAGAGGAAAGGCTGAGTCTTAAACCCAGAATGTTGTGAGGCTTCAGCGGCCAATCAAGCTGTAACTGGCAATGAAAAGATCTTAAAGAGGGTTGGGATTAAAGCCCCAGAAGTAACATGCCTTCTAGAGTAACAGGTGTTGAGAAAATGGACAGGTGGACAGATTCTTCTAACAAAACACTAGTGGATCCTCCATGGAGTTGCCTAAAAGTACTGTAAGAGAATTACAACTGCTTTTCTGATTTTGAACATTTCTCTGGGAACTTACTTAAGTAACTCACTTTCTCCTTTTGCTGTTGTGTTCCCAGGATGCCAAGTGCACGACTTTGGAGATTTGAATTTCACTCAGGTTCCCAACGATGAACTGTACAACAACCTGGTTTTGTATCCCCGGTCGGTGGGTCTGGCCAGCCAGGTCCTGGCTGATGCAGTCAGCAGAGCAGTAGCTGCTGGACACAGATGTGTGACTTTAGGAGGTGATCACAGGTGAGCTGAATTACAAGCAATGGGTGGTTCATGCTACAGGTTGATATTTGGAGTATAAGAATTTAATTAAAAGAGAAGGGGACATACAACTAGAGTAATTTCCTGGGAATACCTTAGGGAATGGGCTCTTACTGTGTATAGAGGGAGCTCAGACAGTTAAAAAACCTGACCTTCCAAGACAGTTCTGCTTAAATCGAGATTGCTGTGACCTGCAGATACACAAATGAGGTTTTCCTGCTTGGGAAAGGTTGTGTCATCAGGCTCCTTCCCAGGAACTGCTACAGTTTCTTTATTGCTTGATGTTTAGTGACACATCTCTTTTGCCCATCAGCTCTTAGTACATGCCTGCATACAGACAGTTTTGTTACAGATCTTATAACATAAGAATATTTTTCCTCTTTAACATTAGGTCTGAGGATTGGCTGAAGGTAGGGCATGTAAAAATGAATAGTTGGGGGAGGTGTCATAACTATAAAAAAATGGGTGAATAGCAGACTAGATTTTCTAGATAAATTGGATCTAGAGCAGGTGAAAATTAAGAGTATTGGAAGGGTGACAGGAGAGAAAGCTAAGAGCTCTGTCTTACCAGTCACTACTGGTAAGTACAGTCCCATAGAGTTACTTGGAGTCTTCTGGAATCGTGGTAGTGGCACACCATGCAGTTTGTATGGGATGCACCCTTATTGTCACAGATGTCTGATGTGTGGAAACATGACAACATGGCTGACTGGAGTCGCAGAGACTTCCCTTTGTCCTTGTAGTTGTTCTGAAGGAGAAATGGTGACTAAAGACTTTACTACTGTACTTCCAGCTTGGCACTTGGTTCTGTCAGTGGCCATGCACGGCACTGCCCACACCTTGGAGTGATTTGGGTGGATGCACATGCTGATATCAACACTCCTCTCACAACTCAGTCTGGAAGCCTCCATGGACAACCTCTATCGTTTCTCTTGAGAGAGCTTCAAGATAAAGTAAGTATCCTGACTGTGCTGTTAGCCCACATGGCATCCTGAGAGCTTTTACTGCTTCTTGTGTCAGATACTTTCTTACCTGCTCCAAATGCAGACCTTCTCTGTCTAAGTGCAACAAAAAAATAGGTATTATTGTGTGTGTACATGTGCACATCTATGCATATAGAAAAGTACCACACACCCATGTAAATAGATACAAACGGGACTGAGAAAAAGCTTTTCCTTGTGTTGGCACCCTTGTCAGCTGTAGTGAGCCAGAGTTCACACCAGCTGTATGTAGCAGCTGACTGTGGTGCTGCTTCTGTGTAGTGCGTGCCGTTGTTGCCCAGGCTGGGCAATGGCAGCACTGCCGTGGAACCTCCCCCCAAGCCTAGCCTGTGACAGTTGTGCTGAGCTCACCTCCAGTAACAGCTGATCCTTGTATACCTTTTACGGTGCTTCTGCTTAGTTTGGCTCTTTCATGTTTTGACAACCTTGGGGCTGTTCCTGCATGATCTCTCCTAACTGGCTGCTCTGGTATTGGCTCCAAGGGCAAATATTACAAATCACAACAGCTGTACCTGGTTACAGTGTTCTTTTTAAAGAGGTAGTCTTTGTCTAGGGAAGAGCTCAAATTATCAAAAAGAGCTGTTTACTGGGACAAATGGAATGTGCATAGCACATTTTTGCTGCTGTCAAGATGCTTAACAGTAGGTTGACCTAAGGCCTATGAACCCTTTCTGGCTTGGCTGTGTCCCCCTTTACAGGAACCTACAGCATCTACTGGGAGACACAGCAATGGCAGACTGTGCAGTGAACAGCTGGGGTCTTTGCCTTAGGAACTCAGATACAACAATCTGCTTCTGAGGAAGCTTAGTGGGAACTGTGGGAGCAGGATCAGCAACAGCATGTTGAGAATGGGTGCTGGAGCTGTAGAAAACCTGACTGCTTTGTTTTGGCACTCTGCATTACTAGTTATTGCTGTTAGATTTTTCTTTTCTCTCTGATAAATTTTGCGGGTGCTGTGTTGCTGGAATTATTCTTCTTCCAAGCAAGATCAAGCATGCTTAAAATCTTTATGGCTACTGAAAATGGCCCTGCATTAGTGCCTGTTCAGTATTGCAATAGTGCAGTTGAATGGTAAAGCTCTTCTGCTTTTCTCCTGCAAATTCTTTTGAATGATTTCCATCCACAAGTCCGTAGAGCAGTTTAGTGCTTTTGCATACTTTGCTCTTTCTAGTAATTCTTGTGTGGTCTCTACAAACATTCTGGAATTCCCGTGAGTAATGCAAAATTAATGGGTCTTTTTGGAATACCCCCCAGAATATGAGAAAGTGAATATAAAAGTTTATTGTATTTCTAGTTTCTTGCCCAAAAGGAGGTGATTTTTTTTTCTTTTTAGCAACTATACTGACTCTCCCAGGAGAGATGGGAAGAGCAAGAGAAAATTTTCAGAATTGTAGAGCTTACCTATGGTGAAGTTTATGGCTTGATCAGAACAGAACTAAATTCTTCAACAGCTGAGGAAGGAGGATAAATGGACTTCCTGTGTATACATTACGATCTCTGGTCTGCTGGGCTCCAGTTCTTGAGCAGCACAGAAAAGCAGTAGTTGTCTTGATTTTTCTTTCCCCCCCAGCATGCTAAAAGAATACTGTGAGCTTTCTGGGGTCAGTGGGGGAGCAGGCCTCTTGCCAGTGGCAGCAGTAAAGAAAGATAAGATTGCACTACACTTAGAGGCAAACTAATCAGGCATGGTGCTGGTTATGAGACCTTGTCACAAGCCCATCAAATTCTAGAAGTCAGGATGCCTGTGCAGAACCATCTGACACAAGCCCCATGACCTGGGCGTGCAGCTACACCAACAGGCATGTACACTCATTTCAGGGGGTTTTCTTATCCTGTTGTATTCCTCTCTAGAGGGAGGAAAACCAACACGTGTCCTGTTGGTACTAGCAGGCTTCTACAACAGTATAAATTTTTAAACAGCTTTTAGCAGGAGCAGAATGTGCCTTAGCTTGTCTGGCCAACAGTTTCCCAACAGTCTGCCAATAGTTTGTGTGGCTGATACCTGTCTGCCTCTCTGGAGTGAACCATTGTGTGAACCATACAAGTCCATGTGGCTTACACCCTCACTCTCATCTAGTAGAGCAGTTCAGTCAATTATGGGATAAATAAATAGAACTTTGTTATATATGTAATTAAACTAACCTAATACCAAACCTTTACTTTCAGGTACCACAGCTTCCTGGCTTTTCTTGGCTAAAACCCTGTCTTTCAGCATCTGATGTTGTGTACATTGGATTGAGGGATGTGGATCCTGCTGAATAGTAAGCTGATTTAAAGGCCTTTTGTAAAGGCTGAAATCATGAGCTCAATATCATACTCACAAGAGTTGCTAGATTTAAGCTTAGACTGCTAATGACTGTTTAAAAAAATTTATTTTAACAGCTATATTTTGAAGAACTTTGACATTCAATATTTTTCCATGAGGGATATTGATCGCCTTGGAATTCAGAAAGTTATGGAAAGAACATTTGAACAACTGATGGGCAGGTGACAAACTATTACCTGATTTAAACTATTCTTTTTGAACATCTACTTTCCTGACAGTTCTTTAGGTGAAGGTCACTTGATGTAAGGCAGCTGTACAGAACTGTGATAATGTCCAGTAAACAGTAAAAAGTCTTGGAACTGACTTTAGTCCTCTACTTCCACATCTTGAACTGGAAGCATTTCACAGTGTTTGGCAAAAAGCTACAAGACAAGGGGTTGCATCAGTTACTACAGTTGTGGCTCTGTTTTATTCAATTTGGTTCTGTTTCTTAAGGAATTCTGCATTTGATGTTTGAATCAACTCCAAGTCCAGAATACACACTACACTTCTAAAAATATGGATAGGAACTTGACATAACTTGAATTCAGTTGTTAGTATGTGAGATGGAAGCTTTTGACAGCTTCCTCCTTTGTGCTCACACATGCTGCATGATGGCTGCCACTTTCAGTGCAGCTGGTAAAGTTTACTGTAACCACTTAATGCAGGTCACTGCTGCTGTCTTGGCTAACCTTATTCAAATTTGGGGAAACAGGTCAGGGAGCAAATCTGCTAGTCTAGGAACAGGGAGGGGGTCAGAGTTAGAAAGGGTAACCTCTCACCACAGGTTAGGACCTGTGCTGCATGCTGTGGTTACCTGAACATGTGCTCACCCTTCCCAGCTGCAGTTGTGCCAAGTAAAGAAGATGCTAAGCCAGATGTTTCCTCCTACTGAGCATCTGCAGTAAGTTGGAAGTACAGAGTCTGCCACTTAAATAACTCAGGAGTGACAAGCAGTGTCCAATTTATTAAACTGTCATCAGTTGGCAGACTTGATATAGTAATATTTTAGGTTTGAAATTATTCTTTATTTCTTCATCAGCTAGGCTGCATGGTATGGTTTGGAGGTAGCCTTCAACTATTGACCTGAAAAATGCTCATCTTGATGAGCTTGAAATCCTCAAGCTTGGTGCTTCCTCCATTCTAGATGTCATGCATATTAGTGTTTCAGCCTTTCAACCTGGCTTTCTGTACAAAAGGAGAAAAAGCTGGATTGTATCATACAATTCTTTACATTTTTTCAACTAAGACAACAAATACCAGATAAGGTGGTTAGAACTAACGTACTCATCTTCAATAAAATCACACCTGAGCAGATGCTCAGTGAAGCTAGAAAGAAAACTGGGAAAAGTTCTGAGCTAAGAGATGTTTGAGTCCAAAGATACTAAAAAAAATCCTTCTAAATATATATGAAACATGGTGTAGGTCATAGAGGAAACTTTAGCTTGATCATACTTTGCTGATGAGCCTGGGCAGTAGGAAATGCATGTAGAAAAAGTTTAAGGTTTTAAGATTTGTTTTCTTGTTTTTATTCTGCCTCAGGAGACAGAGACCAATTCACTTGAGTTTTGACATCGATGCTTTTGATCCCTCACTGGCTCCAGCAACGGGGACTCCTGTTCTGGGTGGATTAACTTACAGAGAAGGCATGTACATCACAGAGGAAATACACAACACAGGTAGGAACTGACCAGTATGAGGCTAAGCAAGGACAGGGCAAACTACATGGAGCTCACAATGCTTATGTTTTTTCCTGTGTAACTAGATACATTCTCTAGATAAACACAGTTAAAGCAAAGGTGCCTGTAAAGACAATTCAACCTTCAGTAAAGGAAAAAGAAGTCCAATGGGTGGACAATACCTTTGGTGTTGGAAGCAACTTAACCATCAACAACTTCAACTTTGAAAAAAGAAAGGAAATAAAATACACTATACTAACAACTACTGTCAAAAATGTGTAATATTGTTTTCCTAATCCTAAACACGTGAGGTGAGATGTAAAAATGGGCATCCAGAAAGAAAACAGGGGTGCAAACAATTTTAAACAGTTTGAAGTTCCATTCTAGGATGCAAGGCTAACAAATCAAGCTTTCACAAAATATACTGCAGTTGACTCCACATATGAGGACTTTTCATCTTATGCTATGGAGTTTTTATTTAATGTATTCAAACAATGTTCTTTGCAGTAAAAGAAGGAAATAAAAATTCCAACCATAGAATAGAGGCAATAGAATCATGAATAGGATGGCAAAAGAATACTACATGAGACTATTTTATATCCCTTGATTTTTGGACTGGGAGAAAACAAGATTAAAAAAACATTCCTTTCATAAGTGTGCATGGAACATCAAACTTATTTTTCCTAAATGCTAAAAGCATGAATGGGTGAGATAGTGATGATGTAAGAAAGAACAAAGTTAAAAACACAAACTTGCATCTGAGAGAAATAACCTTATTATCCCCCACTGAAGAGACAATCTTATTTGTGCAAGGGGGAAGAGTAGGTCACAAGCCCAAATACCAGATTTGTTGCAATGAATAAAAGGCTACTAAAGAAACCTTGCAGGACATTGTACCCTCTGTCAGAGTAACAAAGCTGTAAATCACTTTCACAGGAATGCTTTCAGCTGTAGACATGGTTGAAGTCAATCCCTCTCTTGGAGCTTCTCAAGAAGCAGTGAATGCAACTGCTAGTCTGGCAGTTGATGTGATAGCAACGTGCTTTGGGCAGACAAGGGAAGGAGCACACACTGCTTTTGATGGACTCCCAACACCCAGTTCTCCAGATGAATCTGACCGTGAAGAGCAAGTGAGGATTTAGGAACCCCACCCATGGGGTATGTTGGACATTACAGCCCTCTGCTGAGGCATTTGAGTGGATAGATTGTCAACACTTGGCAAATACTGTTAACTTGTCAACCTTTAAATAAATTAGCTTTTCCATTGATCAGTGGCTACTTTATTACATACCACGATTTATTCATTTAGTTAAGTATATACAAAATGTGACAATAAAATATTTATTACCTTCTTATTAATCTTACCAGTAGTTCAAGTCTGCTTCTGCATTTTCCTTTTACTCCCATTCTCTGTCTTTCTAGTGCTGGGACAGTTTCAGTTGCATGTGCTGTCTCATGCCTCAGTTCAATCCTCAGACAGTCAAAGGAGGAGACAGCCCCTCTTGTTCCACAACAGTGGAAAAGCTCATCTCCAGCATGAAGATTCATCTGCTGCGGAAGAACTTGTAGTAGACTACACCTCCTAGGATGGCCAGTTCCAGGATGATGATAATTGACAGCAACAACTTGTTAGTGGTTACTCTAGAGTTAAAAAAAAAACCACCCACAAAATCATGAGATTTTTTTTCTCCCCTCTGCTTATGAAAGCAAAGCTGATTCTAGATCTAGATCACTATCTTACCTTCCATAAGTACAGTCCCTGTTTCATCTAGACCATAAAGTGCTTTTCAAATACCTCTTAACAAGCAGAAGGGGATAAAGTCAGTAGTTTACTACTTGTGTTCTGGAAATCATTTAAATCTTCACAGTAGTAGTTCTGTCCTTCTTCCCCTGCCTCACAAAAGGCAGATCACTGCTGTGTATGTGCCTACTCGTAATTAAGCAGAGAGGAAAATGACACTTCAAGTCCTCTGGTAAAACCCTCAGTGTGGTGCTTTTTCTTTAGAACTATGTGATTGAAAATAATAATAATCTACTTTTACTACTGAAAATTACATAGTTACTTCCTTCAGCAAAGGGTATAAAGGAAAGCTTGTTAGGGTCTACTGGAAACACAATCCATGAACTGTTTTGTTAGGCTAACTAAACAATATAGTTAAGAAAGTGCAAGCAAGGCTGC
This sequence comes from Neodrepanis coruscans, assembly GCA_013400695.1. Classification (NCBI taxonomy): domain Eukaryota; kingdom Metazoa; phylum Chordata; class Aves; order Passeriformes; family Philepittidae; genus Neodrepanis; species Neodrepanis coruscans. The sequence goes on from VYZS01034578.1 coordinate 22,525, forward strand.
TTAAGTGGCCACAGCTTTAGTCATCAAAATAGTTGATGGTCAGGCTCAGAGTGTCTCATAGGACAGCCTTGCTACTCTAGGGAATTGCTGTGGGCTAAACAGATTTGTCTGTGGCAAAGTCTATTAAATACAGTTCTTAGAGTTATTGTGCCAGTCGCCTTTAGAAACAACAGCATTAGTACTTAACAGTGGAGTAAGTACATTTATTACTAAAATGCCGAAAGAAGCTCAAACAGCCTTTCCTTTTTTTCTCAAAACTGCATAATTGTGTTCATTGTTTCTATCCCAGCAAAG